>OX422217.1:207354294-207616794 GCA_949130495.1 Sambucus nigra
TGAAAATCTTTGTAAATCATATATCTCTTCTTCCTCCTGATTTAAACGGTACTTTTCTCCTCTTTTTGTTATTTTCTTTATTCTTTATTTCTTTTCATATTATGTTCCGATTTCCCAACATACATCACAGCTAATGTGATTAGATATATGGTTATTATTTTCTAGATCTTCCTTGGGTGTGGCAATAAATTTGTGTACAATTTTTTTTCTAAAACTAATTAATATAAAACGGTACTTTTTTCCTCTTTTGTTATTTTCTTTGTTTTTTATTTCTTTCAATATTATGTACTAATTTTCCAAACAATTATTTTCTAGAATCTTTGTACAGATTTTTCATCTACTATAGCCTATTTTATCATTTGAATCCCTAGAGAAGAGTACAAATATATATATATATGGACATATGAGTAATTTGGTTATATGCCTGAGATTTGACAACTTCAGATTATTTTTGTAATTGGTACTCATGATTCATTGTATGTTTAGCATAAACTACTGGTTATAATAATGGATCTATAGTGTCAAATGAACAATGACTTTCAAATTCAAAATAGTCTTTGATTTTGATTACCTCTTTTCACTCTATTTTTTAAATGAATAATCCTTTTGTCTATTCTACCTTTTAAGGTTGTCTCTCATATTCTGAAGAAAATAAAACTATTTAATGCTATAAAAGTGTCCACTAGATTTGTAGTTACGATTGAAAATAATATTATGCATGTGAAATCCATTATTAAAACTCATGGTTATTTATTTCCAAACCATGCCCTTTAGATACATATCTATGAAATTAATTGTCTTTTGTTGACAAATACATGTCATTAATCGTATATTTGTGTAGGACATATGGAAGAAATAGTTGATGTTGCTTTAGTAAGGAAGAATGAAGTAGTTGAATGGGCGTGCAATCTTTAGAGTAGTGTTTAATCAGTATTGTGGTAGTTGGAGTTCTCTATATATGTTTCAGGTTATATTGGTCTTGGGTTTGTTATTATTTATTTTTCCATTTTAAAGAGTACACCCCTCTTTCATGAATTATCTTTCCTTATTAAGAGAAAATGTTTCACCCTATTACAATTGTACATTTTAAGGGTGGCGAATCGTGTTTTTACCGTATTTTGGTTTGATATGACACGATCAACACCAATTAGATAAAAAAATGACACGACACAAATCGTATTTTTTTTACGTAACACGAACAAAACTATTTACGGACATGAACACAAAAAATAATTTTGCACCCAAATAAACATGATTATACCCAAAAACACAAGTAAAAATACAAATAATACAATGGAACATGATAACACGACTAATACAAATAATAATTTTGACATGAACACGACGCGCCATGACTTTGTTTTGATCTTTCAGAGCTACCTATTATTCAAAAAATTATAAGATTAAATCACAAGCTTAAATTTAAAACAATGTTTGCATTGTATAAGGTACTCAAAAATGAGTCAATTGCAAAATAACTCTCATTTACTTATTGAAATATGAATTGTTACGAAATCAAAGTGCACTTACCAATTTATGTAGAATCACTTTACCAATATATATATTAAAGTACTGGAAAATGCCCGTGCATCGCACGGGGCTAAAATCTAGTATTTAAAGTATTGGACTATCTTCAATCAAAGATGCATTTTATATAAAATTTTGAATCATTCTAAAAAAAAGTAATAAGATAACTGCTAAATCAAGCCCTAATAGTCATATTTACAGCAAAGAAGCAGAAATAAAGAAACAAGAAGAGGTTGATATCAAACCCTAATGTTAATATTCAAAGCACAACAAGGCTAGTGATATTGAGACGTGATATCGAGGGAAAGAGGGGGGAGAGGGAGACGGAGAGAAGGATAGATGAAAGGGTTCAATATCAGAACTTCATATTTATAATTTTAAATATCGTTTAGTATTAAAAGTTCATATTTATAGCCCTAAAGGTCATATTTATAGCAAAGAAACAGAAATGAGGATATAAGAAGAGACTAGTAATGTGTAAATAAGAAGAAATTGCTATCAAGCCCTCGGCCTCATAATTAAAGCGCAACACTTGTGATATCAAGATAGAGAGAGAGAGAGAGAGAGAGAGAGAGAGAGAGAGAGAGAGAGAGGTTGATCAAGTGGTTTAGTATTAAATGCTATTTATAATTTTAAATATAAATATGGGAAAATTGCAAATTTAACCATAGTGTTTGAGGGGCGTTGACATTTTTTTTTTTTTGGGGGGGTGGGGGGGATGTTGGCAATGTTTGGGGATTTTTACAATGTCAAACCAACTCTTTAAATTTTTGCAATGTTAATCCTCACCGTTTATATTAAAAGCAATTTTGACCTTTCATTAAACATCCGGCAGGAAACCTAAAGGAAGGGCTAGTTGGATAAATTTATACCATTAACAACCAATTATTATATGCCACGTGTTTTTTTAAATGATTAACGAGATGATTTTAGTACCCATTAATGAAGAACAAAATTTCAAAAATAAAATATATTGCAAAAATTGAAAGAGTTGTTCTGACATTGCAAAACACCCTAAACATCGGGGTTAACTTTGCAATTTACCCTTTAAATATTTAAAATTGCTTAGAAATCAGAGTTAATATTTATAATTTTAAACCTTAATATTTTAAATTCTAAAAAATGAACCGCACCCACAGGCGGATCCAGATTAGGCCCAACTGGGGCGGCCGCCCCAGTTCAGATTTGAGGGTTTTTTTTTTTTATCTGGTGCTATAAACTATAAACTTTCAGGTGTCGTCGTCTTTATTTCCAAAACCCTAAACTGATACACAAAGCAGCCAAAACAATTCAAGGTAGGTGATTTCATCCTTTCTTTATTTTCTTGGATTTTAATACTTAATTCTGTTTAGGGTTTCTATATTTGTCTTTGTTCTTAGTTATTCGTCTCTGTGATTTTGTGAAAGGTTGTGTATTATGGGAGATTTGATGTTTGCTGGTTTGAAATGACTGATGGTTTGGTAGTGGCAGATAGGTTGGTTTCGTAGTGGGTGATGGTTTTATGTTCCATCAGGTTTGCTTGGATTGAACTTTAATGGTGTCAAGTGAGTTAACTCATTTTTGTACTTCATATTAAGCAAAATTCAATTGTTATCACTACTAAAATTTGGGTATTGTGAATATTTATTAAGCGTTGTTTATTTCTTGAAATTAATTACGTATTGTTAATAATAATTGAGAGTAGTTATTTAGGCATTATAAAGCTATAATTTGTATAAAACTCGAAATAACCCCAAAAAAAACCGCCTCGGGGGCTCCCGCACCCACCCGAAATGAATCTGATTCGGAATTGATGACCATTTAGAAGAATTGACGCTCATAAGCAAAAAGCAAATGTCATTGTAAGCAGGAACAATCTGCCTTAGTCGTCACTCCTCAGTGTGATTTATGTCGCAAAGCCATGCATACCAAGGAAATTATTAAGGCACGAGGTAATTTGACCTTCAAGGGAAATTGCATAGGCGCTTTAATAGTGGACGATGAGATTGTCATAGTGGTCTATTTAGGTCGCAAGCTCACATGACCGAGACCTCCCCTCGTCCTAATGGTGATTCATACCTTTCTCAGAACGAGTTACAGACTCTTACATTTGATGGCACGCCATGACAGTTCAAATGTCATTCTTTACCAGCACACGTCTTGGTCTTATTTTTGCAATGTAAATCTATTGATGCTATGCTCTTCATCTTTTATCTATTTCATCTTCTTGTGCTAATTCAATAATAGATTTCGGGTCAGATGGACCTTTGTCCTCTGTTTCTTCTTGTTAGAAACTAAGTTTGAGTGGCAGATGGATCTTTGTCCTTTGTTTTAGGGACAGTTCAATTGAATGCTCTTCATCAATCTCTCTTTCCTCTATTCTTCATGTATTTTAACTTTTCTATGAATTGACTTTCTGTTAGTAGTATATTACGAGCTCATTAAATTGTTCAGTGACATTCTTAACCGACCATTGTATATTTCAGGAACTGGAAAGGGGGCGAACAATTGGCAATGGTAAAGCACGTGGATGCCCGTATTATTTGGACTCAAATCTCCTACTAGCAATAAGTCCCCTAAATCCAAGATCCTCAAGCAACTATTGCATCTTCCATTAACTCCTTACAGTTGTGGCGTAAACATCTAGGGCATTCACATTTATGTGCTTTAGAAAAACCCTTCACAAATCTTGTAAAATATGTAGCAAGGACTTTCTCGTTTGTGATGATGGAAAGCTTGCTAAGCACAACCTTTCCCATCATTATCTTACTACTATCAATTGGGATATTGTCTCATTTATGAATATTCACTCTAATGTGTAAGGTATGTCCTCTATTGTCTCTTTGTTACCTTTATTGACTGCTCTTCTCTTCTACGTGGGTTTAACATAAACCTAGCTTTCTCTTGCTTTTAAATTTTTTTCATATAATGGTAAGAATCCAATTTGGTGCTAAAATCAAGATCTTTCGAAGTGATAGTGGAAGAGAGTATATTGATAAGAACTTTCGTTCTTACGTAGGCGAACATGGCATCCTTTACCAAACTACGTGTGTTTGCACCCCTGATAAGAATGGCGGGACCAAGCGAAAAAAACACCATCCTTTGGAAGTGGCTCGTTCCCAGTTGTTTTCTATGAATGTTCCCAAATCCCTTGGGGGAGATGTCAACCTTGTTGTCGTCATGTATCTGATTAATCAGTTTCCCTCAAGTGTTCTTCAATTTCAGTCTCCAATTGAATTTCTTATCGGGCTTAATCCTGTGTTTGATTTGTTCATGATTCCAATCCTTTTAGGGGGAACTTGATCCTAAGGCCTTACGTTTCATTGACATTGTCTACTTTGCGACAAAAAAGGACTATAAGTGTTATCACACCTACCCCCCAATCTCTTGCAAAGTGTTTTTTGCTTCTCCTCTTTTCCTCCGCCGGGGGGGGGGGGGGGGGGGGGGGGGGGGGGTGGAAGGGGAATTATGATACAGAAGAAATTGTGATATGGAAGGAGAAGAGATCTCCCTCACTCAGTTCTTCCCTTGTCAAGAGAGACCTATTAATAGTGAGGTTGAGGACATGCACTCAACAACAGAAGGAGATCGGACCTAATATGTCAACACAGATGGTGATACTCAATAGCCCCTGAACAAGGATAATCTTCTTACCCATTCTCGGTGCCAGAAAAAATAAGTAATACATGTGCGAGCCATTCAAACTCTCCAACTCCAATTCACGTATCGTATGTGAATGGTAATGAATCCCCAACCCATGTCCCTCTTCTTACAAATGTATCTGATATTTTCTTATTGTTGTCCCCATATCTAAATCTAACTCTTATAATTATTTATCTCCATCCTATTGTGCCTTTGTTTCCTCCTTGTATACTATTTGTAACTCGAGTGGAGGGTGGAAGTGATGGAAAAAGTGAGAGCTTTGCGTAAGAATAATAATGGAGAGCTAATCACTCTTCCTTTTGGGAAGAGATCAGTTGGCTGTAAATGGGAGTTTATTACGAAGCACGGATGATGGGATTGTTGAATAAACAATGTTATACTTGTGGCAAAAGGGTACCTATGGATTGATTATAAAGAAACCTCTGACCATATTGCAAAGATTAACTATATACGAACTTTCCTATCATGCATTGCAAACTTATGGGAAGCCAGTAGCAACTAGATGTGAAGATTTAAAGGAACAAGTGTGTACAGAGATCCCTCATCTAAGGCCTCATCCAAGGCAATTGAAGGAAAAGAGTTCAAAGTTAAGATAATCTCCTAATGGGTTCAGGCAATCTCCTCGAGCCTAAATTGGCAAGTTTCTTAAATCCCCGTTTAAGTTTGGATACTACACAAAAAGAAAAATGTTGACCCTACTATGCTAATTTTAATGAACAATAGACTATTGGAGTAAATTTCTAACACCTTAAATTTGTAACCTATGAAGCACAAATACTTCAAAAATAACATGAATGGAGTATTCAATATGGTTACCATTCGAATACAGCACCGATATAGCACAATATGTATCTGGTACTTCAAATACGTATCAGTTGACCAGAATGAAAACTTTGACTTTTAAAGACCGCATGGAAACGACTCAATGCGTTATAAATACTTGTGAACTACATGGGGTAGACTTCTGTATTTTTTTTTAAACAATGGATATCTAGTTGTAATTATGAAAAGTTAAAAAGTATGATGATTAAATAGAACTTATATACACAATAAGCTTTACATGCTTAAGTTCTACATCCGTAAGTTAGAATTCTAATTAATTAGGTCAAGAAATGATGTTGACATGCGTCTTATTTCACTATTAAGTCACATGTAAGTTATCAATGTCAACAAACTTTGTATCCTAATTCTAGATTTGTAAAGATTTTTTGCAATAAATATACATATATATATATAATATTATAATTATTATTTTATTGTTGAATCCTTTGCGTATCCGAACTCTTCGTATCGTATCTGTGCAACATAGCTTGCAAAAGTATACGCAGTTTAGCAAGAGGCAAACACACAACACAAAATAAATACATGGTTCAACCTTATCATAGCCTACCTCCTAGAGAAAGGAGATTAGCTTGTATTAAGTGCCAATTGGAAATATTTACAACGCTCCCTAGCTAATAGTTGCATACCCTAAAGTAATCACCCTAGTTGCTTTATAGCAACCTTACAAGAGACATATCAGTTCATAGGGCACTCGTCTACGTGACGACCAAACTAGTGAGATCGTGGTCGAACACGTGTCACCTAAAGCTTAACCCTAGGCAATGTTTAAAAAGGCGCGAGGCGAGGCGTTTTGGCTCAAGAAAGGCTAGGCGTAAGACTCGAGGAGTAGTTAAACCTATTGGTTATATTTCTTTGTTACTTTAACATAGAACTGCAAAAAACACATCTTTGAGGACTTTCTCACATAGTTAAACATTTTTTTGTTCCCCCGAGATGATTTTTTTTTTAAATAATTTGATAAAACCAATTTTTTAACATATTAGTTATTTTACAATATGACAATAAATCAATCAATACAAAACCAATTTTTTTTTATTTACAAATTGTTAATTTTATAATATGACAATAAACTAATCAATGCAAAATCATTTTTTTAGTTTCATTCACACATTGGTTATTTTATAATATGACAATAAATTAATCACTGCAAAATCAAATTGACAAAACCATTTTTTTAAGTTTCATTCACATATTGGTTATTTTTTAAAAATTTCTTTTAAGTTAAAATAGTAAATAGTATAAGTTAAGTGCAAGTTTTTTTTAAAAAAAATAAGAGTTAGTACATTAAAACAACAATTTTTTAAAGTTAAGTGCAATTTTAGAAAAATGAAAAGCACTTTAACCTTTAAAAAAGGGTGAATTAAAATATAAAAAAAAACAGATCAATTGTCGATATACTAAAATAAAATAAAAATAAAAAAACAGAGTTCGTGATGGAGAAAGAACAATTTTTTTTTCACGCCTCAGCAAAAAGGCGTGAGGAGCATTGAGGCGTAAGCTTGAAGACAATTTTTTTGTAATTCGCCTCAAGGCGTACGCCTTGAGTGATTTTTAAAACATTGACTCTAGGGTTAAGGGGCGTAAAGGACATAATAATGGGTGATGTCAGCAAGGCGCGTGCGAAGTGAGATAACGGCATTATAATTGTGGATTTTTCCCTTATCGGATTCATAGAAGACTTGATCAATTGGGCACGTGCTTAGCCAACTACAGTTACTGTAGCCGTAATCGGTCCCTTGCATGTTCGACTTTCAGGAGCCAATCAATAATGCGGATAGCATAATGTAGAAGAAATCAACAATCTTAAGACTCACTTGGCTAAAGAATTTGAAATCTAAGGCTTAGAGGAAGTATGTTAGCTCAAACCACGACATCTATATATCTTAGAGGAAGTATGTGCTTAACCTCCTTGAAGAGAATGTTAAGTTATGGTGTAACCCATCAAATTCTCCTATTGAAGCATGGTTCAAAATTTCGGTATCGATCTATGACTTGGATGCTCAATTTTTAGCTCGATCAATCTATCAATTTTGGTAACGGGCGACACTCAACAATACACTATTTAGAGAACCCAAAAAATTTCAAATATATATTTATACAAATTTTGACAAAAATAAGAATAAGTATATGACTCATAAATACAAAACCATCATTTAGTATGCGTAAAATTGTCAATAATTAATTATATTGACCTTGTGTCGCATTTGTCAAAAAATATTCCATAATAGTTCTATGAAAATTATAAAAAACAATTTAATTATACACAGAAGTTCATAAAGAAGTTACATAAGCTATTATGATTACAAAAAAAGTTACAAACTATAAAATATTAAATACATACATAATTCTAATATTAACAAAAATGATAATTAACAAATTCTAAGTACTTTATTCTTCGTAAATGGAGTTATTTATACTTATTGTTGATTAAGTAAATAGCGATAATAAATATATTTAAGTGAATAATGATGTGTGTTTTAAATATTTTAAGTAACTAAAGATACATTCTAAATATAAATAAATAACGATACGTTTTAATACAAAAGAAGTAAATTTAGAAAGAGGGTTGGATGGGAAATAACCCTTGTCGTAATACTAAAAGGAAAGAAGCTTGAGATTCAACAATGAGACCATAGTTGCGACCATAAAACATCATGATCGTTACATAGATTCAAGTTAGAAGTTGAGAAAAAAAGATAAGAGGCTCGTGACTTATCCTGTCTCAATCGATATTCAATATAGACCAAGACTACCAAGATATCGCCAATATGGGTATGGACCGATTCACACCGAAAACATCTAAAACTCAACTCGTAACACGGATTTCGATTGGAAGCCCACGATCCCAAGTCAACTTGGCCAATACATTATTTAGAGGATAAATTTTTCTCGAGAAAATAATACAACACGTGTATAGACTCGGTGAATCGGCAAATCACTTCAGCGAGTTGCCAAGATTTCGGCCATTATGTTCAAAAACTCGTCATGTTGCGTCGAGTCAACTTTATTTCATTGATATATAAATACAAGTAACAGTTTCGGATCGATGAGACGTAGTCAACTTGGTTGTATCATCTCCGTACTTTGAACCATGTATGAAGGCTACTATTGCCTTTGTCGTTTTAGGTAATATTGTTGATAAAGAGAGATATCAAAGACTTCTGGGAATATTGATGTATTTACCTCACACTCGTCCATACATTGCATATATCGTTGGTGTTGTTATTTGGTACATACATGACGCTTGAGCATCTCATATTTAGTTGCTATATCGTATCCTTCGAATTCTAAATCAACTCTATAAAAGGAATTTTATTTTCACGACATGGGCACTGAAGGCTAAAGGCTTTCACAAATGTTGACTAGGTTGGATCCAATGATGATGCACATTCTACCTATATAAGGAGAAATATGATCACGACGTAACAAGAAGCAAGGAATGGTAGAAGTCCTGCACCTATATAAGGAGAAATATGATCGCGACGTAACAAGAAGCAAGGAACGATAGCTAGAGTAAGTGTTGAAGTTGAGTACAAAGCAATGGCCCATGGAGTGTTTGAGCTCGTGTGGTTACGTGCATACTTGCCATGGTTCAAAGTCACGATATCGATCCCCATATCGGACACCGGATTTTCAACTCGGTCGCGATATAGGGAAATACGCAAAAATACGCTATTTAGAGAGCGCAAAATTCAAAAAATATATAGAAAATTTAAATATATATATATATATATATAAGATTAACAATGTGAACCAATAAGATACGTTCAAAACCATCCTTAAATTTGCAATGCACTGTACAATTGGTTATACCGAAGCGCAGCAGACTTGTCAGATTTTGATGCGAATCAAGAATGCGGAAGCATTACTATTACACTAGACACCAACTAAATACACCAAATAAAAATAAACTAAAAAGAGTTTCTTTCTCTCGCTATATTCTTTTATCGATATTCAAGTCTGATTCCAAGCTAAGATCCAAAAAGACTAAAAATGGCAACTAATAACTAAAATTGACTAATTAGACCCAAACATATTTGAAAACTAATTATACACAAAAATAAAGGAAAATGACAATAATATTATTCTATAGTAAAAATAGAAAAAAAAATAGTCTTCTCCCGGGAGCACAACCACACGCCACGTGTCACCAATATATATCATTCTTCCCGTCTTCGAAAAAGCTTTGGACTCATCACTGCCTCATGATATGAACCAAGAAAAGCTTTGGACCCCAATCAAAATCAACCAAAAGCGGGCAGCCCAACTGGAATTAATCCCATGTGTATAAACCTCATCAATAATGTATCTAATAAGCCCAAATCCCGGCGATGTCCCTCTACGAAATCCGAGCAACCAAAAACTGACAACCATATCCGCCTTCTCGACAGCACAAGTACATATTTGCTACTTAGTGTGGTGGACCCTTGCATCTGACCGGACGGTAACTCCGGCGACCGCACATTTGTGAGTACGATGGCGAAACAAGCGGACTGAAGACGGCGACATTCCGAAAAGCCGGACCCAAAATGACAAATAGTCGGAAATGGATCCCAAGTGGGACGCATTTTTCATGGAAGTCTGGAGTTGTGTCACAAATAGGCCATAAGACCAATTTTGACCGGATTTGAAGTTAAATAGGGGGTGGGGGATTGGATCGGAGAAGGGAAGCTCATTTTTTATTGAGTTTGATTGTAGTTGGGCATTAATGAGTGGGGGAAAGGGGCTTAAAAAGGGGTGGGGTTGTTTGGGTTATGAAAAGGGGGCTAGGGCTTGGGTATTTGGGCAGATCGAGGGTAAGGGGTGGTGGTTGGACAGCTAGGGTTAGGGTTCTTTGGGCGGGGCAAGAGGGGGGGGTTGTGAAGGTTTTGAGTGGGGGAAGAGATGATGGTTTTGGGGCTCCAATGGTGGTGGTTGTGTGGCGGTAGGAGAGGCAGGTGGAGGAAGATGATGGCAGAGGGTGGGGATGGAGGAGGCTAAAAGGGTTGGTATCCTCCCTTTTAACGATGATGGAATTTAGGGTTTCCATCTACCCGATTCTCATTTGGACACTTATCAATCCATCTGATTGAAGGGTTGCTCGAGTTGGAATCTCAACTCGATACCCACTTCACGCACCATGACGAGCACCAAGAACAAACGCAACTCAACACCAAGAACAAACTCAGCTCTGATACCAATTGATGTGAATCAAGAATGCGGAAGCGTTACTATTATACTATACACCAACTAAATACACCAAATAAAACTAAACTAAAAAGAGTTTCTTTCTCTCGCTATATTCTTTTATCAATATTCAAGCCCGATTACAAATGAAGGCCAAGGGCTTATTTATAGGAGAGATTAGCTTGCTAACCAAGCTAAGATCCAAAAAGACTAAAAAGGGCAACTAATAACTAAAATTGACTAATTAGCCGCTAACATATTTGAAAACTAATTATACACTAAAATAAAAGAAAATGACAACAATACTCTAAACTAAAAATAGAAAAAAAATATAGTCTTCTCCCGGGAGCACAACCACGAGCCACGTGTCACCAATATACATCAGATTAAATATTTCATAATAAACCAATATTAATATAGAAAAATAATCTAATGACCATAGTTGTCAAAATCGTCCGATTCGCGATTCGAATCGGACGATTCGATTCGATTCACTACCAAAACGATTCGAATCAACCTTAGAATCGCAAATGTCTAAAGAATCGGACCGAATCGGCGATTCACGATTCGAATCTTCCGATTCGGGTCCGATTCGGTCCGATTCCCGATTCGGTCCGATTCACTTTTTTTTTTTTTTTTTTCCCGCGATTTTTTTACATTAAATTAATATATAGGCTCTTTATGATATATATATATTTGTTTTATGTAGGGTGTTTTAAATTAATACGTAGGTTGTTTTATGATATATTTTTGTTTTTTACATTTTTAAGCTTAAAATGAATGAGAACATGTACTACGGTTAATTTTTGTGATATATTTTGGTATATTATCATGTGCTACGATTAGTTTTTTGTCATATTACGCTTAATTATCAATTCTATAGTGTTAAATTCCATTTACATATGTTTTACTACGTTTTTATCGTTTGGTTCCGATTCGACCGATACGATTCACGATTCGCGATTCGGGGGGTAAACGATTCACGATACGATTCGCGATTTGACAACTATGCTAATGACATATAGAACATAATTAAAAAAATTACATTGAAGATAAATAAAAATGATTACAATATTTTGTCATTTTCATCTACCTATCTAGTTGCAATATCGATCCTACAGATGTGGATAAGGGTAATTTCGTTCAGCAAAGGTAGAGAAGAAATGTTATTATTTCCCAACCAATGACCTTGCTAGAGTAATTGCAAATAACTTTCTTCTTATTTCATATGAATGTTATTATTTTTCAAAAAAACATATGAATGTTATTTTATTTTTAAGATGATATAAATGTTATTTTTTTTTAAAAAGGATACAAATGTTATCTTTTTTACAAATGTTATTATTTTATTAAAAAAAAGATATGAATGTTATTTTTTTTATAAAGATGATATGAATTTTAAAAAAAAGATGCAAAGGTTATCTTTGTTACAAATGTTATCATTTTTTAATAAGGACATGAATATTATTTTTTTAAATGATTATATGAATGTTAACTTTTTTAAAAGGAATATACAAATGTTATTATTTAGAAAAAAGGATATGAATGTTATTTTTTTAAATAGGATACAAATGTTATCTTTTTTGACAAATGTTATTTTTTTTATGAAAAGGATATGGATGTTATTTTCTATTTTTTTAATAATATGAATGTTATTTTTTTCACATATGTTATATTTTTTAAAAAGAGGATATGAATGGTAATATTTTACAAGTGTTAGTTTTATTAAAAGGAATATATAAATGTTTAAAAAAAGGCATACACATGCTTTTGGTTTTGTTGTGGGTAAAAACTCTTCTTTCGGTTGTGTTTAAAACACAACCGGAAGAAGAGTTTTTACACACAACAAAACCAAAAGCATGTGTACAGCCAGCTATCAAAAAATAAAGAATCATGCGTACAGCTATCAAAAAAAAGAAAAAAGCACCCATTTTTTTATACACACACAACAGAACAAAATCAAAAGCTATTCTTTGTTAAAAACAACAGAAAGGAGGGTTAGGGAAAAAAAGGACAACCGACTGTGAAAAACAACCGGAAGGAGGGTCAAAACAGAAAAGAGGATTAGGGTTTCTCTGGATGATAATCAACTATGGAGAGAGAAGGGAGAAGATTCTTGAACACGGAAAGAAGAAGAGAAGAGAATAGTGAAAGAAGAAGAGAAGAGAATCTCTGAATCTCTGCAAAATGTATTCTTTCTTCTTTTCTTTTTCTTTTTTTTGGCAAGAAATCATATCTCGCCCGATATCTCGTCTTTATCTTGGATTCGGACGAGATATCGGCTAATATCTCAAAACCGCTGAGATATCGTTGATTTATAATGAGATTTTACTAATTCATTTTTATTTTTACAACGTGACACAAAATCGGTTCGGCCACCCTCGAGACTGAATCAAATCAGTCGAGACTTTGAACCATGATAGTTGATGATCCGGGGGGATTCAGGAGGTCATATGAGATTGTATTGTGACAATAGTGCAGCCATGAACACTGCTTGCAATCCAGTTCAACATGATTGAACCATACATGTTGGGATTAATCGACTTAATTACATAAACGTTAAACAATGGTTTGATTTGTTTACCATTCATGAAATTTAAGGAGCATTAGCTTTGGCCTACATATTTACTAAAGGGCTTAATGGAAAAGTATTCCACATAGTATTTGCAAGTTGCGCATGAGGATGCATATGGACCAACTTGAGGGGGAGTGGTAAGTTGTGTTAAGTTGTGTTCGTCCTGATATAGTTTGTGTTCTGCGTACGGGTATTTATGTATCTTCGTATCTCATATATAAGATACATGTATATATATACTCTTTATGTGCTAGGGCTCAACAACCTACACAACATTTTCACTCCATCTATTTCATCTTCCTAACTTCATTTATAATTTCTAACTAAAACCCACGATTTACAGCAGCAAAACAGCCATTAAATTATAAGTATGCTGTTAAACACCCAATTTGCGGCATTTCGTTGAGCCCCATAAATGGGTAATCCACACGCCTTCATCTTAAAAACAATAGCCGGCAATCTAGCTCCCCCAAAAAACCCACCACAACTGTTGTGGTGTGACGACAATGGCCCATGGATAATGGAGAAGGAATTGGGTGATGGTGTTTGTTGGCGGTGTTTATCAGGTAGAGTAGTGTTTGGTTACAAGTTTCATTCAGACACACGTACATATATATACGTTTATACATAATCCCCTCGTCCCGAAGTAAGAATCCATTATTCCTGTTTGGATTGTCCCAAATTAATAGTCCTCTTTCCTTTTTTTCATTTTTTCATTCAGACACAAGTACATATATATACGTTTATACATCAAGGCACAAAATTAACATAATTAACATTGCAAGTATACACAAATAACATCTAAGAAATGAAAGATAGTGGTTACAGTTTGTTGCATGAAGTATCCTTTAGTGGCATCATCAGGGGAAGTGTGAAGGCCTGGATTGTTGGACGGAGATTCTTTTGAATCCGAAGCCATTGATATGAATCTAACGCGATTTATAACCTGTAATCATTTAATAAAAGACAATGAATGAGAAAATTGATAAATTGAAGTTGATTATGTAAACGAGGAAATGTTTTGACCTTCGGGTTGATGGTAAGGAACAAAGGGATTGGAGATGAAAATGAGGAAGTTTTGGTGGTGAATCGGAAGAGAGCGAGACGAGATAAGGAACATGTGATTAAA
This sequence comes from Sambucus nigra, assembly GCA_949130495.1. Classification (NCBI taxonomy): domain Eukaryota; kingdom Viridiplantae; phylum Streptophyta; class Magnoliopsida; order Dipsacales; family Adoxaceae; genus Sambucus; species Sambucus nigra. The sequence continues at coordinate 207,369,177 of OX422217.1, forward strand.
GAAGCCATTTGGCATCAGAGAGCTTACCTGGGGAATTTAGAGACAATCGCAATGGCTGTGTGCCTCTTCGGGGTGAAAATTTGGGGATATTATATACTCGGACTATAGTTATTAACGACACGAGAAAAATGTTTGGTAAGGAAGTTTGTGGAATAAAATAAAAGTATTTTGATTAAACTTTTATTAAAAAACTATTGAAGGGTTTTTCTTTGAATGACCTTATAATTTATTATTAAAGAACAAAAGGGTTAGTTAGAGGGAATGTGGGGGAATTAGCTAAATTATTCGAACTGATCGGAATGGCTGACAGGTGTGCGGTAATTCTATTATACGATCACGGCCTAGAGATAAGGATAAAGGAGGATCTAATAAATATCGGACTTAGGATACATGCGAACAGATCACGACTGCCCTTTATAGCCATAAAGTTACACACGATTCATTCTTTTCCAGTTCTCTATAAATGTAACTCCTACCCTGGAAAAAGTAACATGTCATTGTAAATTAAAAAATACAAGGAGAATGAAACACCCTGTGGACATAGGCAAATTTTCGAAGCATATTGTTCGGTTTTATTTCCTTGGGAATAATCTAAGTAAAGTTTTACCACCTACAATTGGCATCATTTGTGGGAACGGGTTTATTTTTCTCAATCAATTAGATACAACGAGTAGTCATGTCTCACCCATGCAGCGCACCTCCGCCGTTTAACGGTAGGTGACAGGACAAACATAATGGACCCTCAACGCCTAGAGTTAGGTCTATCGTCCACTTTAATAGGAGTCACAATACTCCTAACTCGCAATATCATACATGGGAGGAACAAACTCTATAGAGCATCAAGCAATCGAGATTCACTCAGATCTCAAGTCTTGTGGACACCTACAAACAGCAAATTCAGGATCAGGAGGACACCATATGCCTCCAACAGGAAGAAAATGCACGTTCTGAAAATGATGGGGCAAGAACTCTATGAGGACAAGCACAAACGTCATGCCTAAACACTTAGCCCTCGGGCGAACAAGGCTCGCAACCGAGGAAGGAGTTCATGACATAGTAAGGAGCACTTCAAGCACTGGAGTCCGTTGGAGAAAAGCAACTACGGAGGAGGACATCACAAAAAAGATCTTCACGACCTCATCTATAGAGAGATGGACGATCACCCCATTCATCAGGGGTAAACCCCACAAAGGAATTGGCCATGAGGGCCATTATCCGTGAGATGAGGTCCCCGTTCTCAAAGGCAATTAAGGAACCGTAGCCTCCCAAAAAAATTTGCCCCATCTAGGTTCAATATTTATAATAGGAAGACTGATCCCATCAACCATGTTCACCGGTACCGACAGGCGATGACGCTCAGGAATAACAACAAAACACTCATGTGTCGTATATTCCCCTCCAGTTTGGCGGATATCGTATAAAAATGGTTCGAAAAGCTCCTACGCATATCGATCAACAACAGCGAAAGAACAACCTTTATTGCCAGGCCTATCACCAGCAGCACTCATCTGAAGAGGATGGACTCCCTCCTAACCATGCGAAAGAAAACCACAAGAGACCTTGCGGGAATATGCTTGGAGGTATTAGGAAATATACAATGAAGTGGAGGACTGCTTCGAGCAGGTCGTTGTCTCTTCATTCAAGATTGGTATGTCGAGCAACTCTATGTTTCACCACTGCCTTAGCAAAAAGGAGGCCAACACTATATGAGAGTCCGTCTCTCGACGGTAGCTACCCGAATAAAAATTAAATCACCTAATTCAAGAACGAGATTTGATAGTTTATTACAAAAAGGTTAAAACATCCAAAAATATATGTGACAAATTATTTTACTAAATCTTAGAATTTTTTAAGTTCTTTAGTAAGACAATGATTCTAAAAGATTCGATAAGAGTAAAATAATCACAAAATCGGATGTATGAGGAAAAAAACTACCAACGAAAAACCTTGGGCCGATAAGAACGACAAATGCATTTTGGTAGAGTTTTACATCTAAAAAAAATAAACTTACAATCTCATGACGCTACAACTGACTAGACACTCTTTTCCACCATATTCTCCGTAAAGAGCATTAATAGCTGGAGTACGCTATACAATCGCGACCAGTTTGGTCCGTAACCAATTCCTTCGAATCCTCTGGTCAAATCTTTCTTATTCGAAGTAAAAGTCATATCTTTGTTTAAAGTTTGAAGAATAATTTTGTTTCAGGACAGAACCTTCAAGCAACCAAAATGCTGCACCTAGGATGTTGAGAGAATCCTATAGATATGTGTGGTGGGGCGTATGCAAGGGGTGTGGTACATTAAATCTCAAAATTAAGTTTTTCCAAGCTAAGTAAAAGAAAATATTTACGCACCAATAAAAATTGGATTTGAATACAATATGAGTAAATATACATCTTTTAAAAACAATGGCTTGTAAGAACTCAAAGAAGAGGAGTGAAAAAATGTGCTCTCAAATATATCAAATATTTTGCTCAGCAAAAATATATTTTCAATGCTCTCACTCACGGTTTGAAAGAGAAGACAACACCTTAAGTTATAGCCTTTTGATTTTGAAAATGTTTAAAGCTCCAAATGTTAGGTGTCATGCTCCTAAGGTGCCAAGTAGTCACATCAGAGTCTAAGTCACCCCAAAAGTACTTGACACACTAACCAAGAAGATCTTAAAGAATGATCTTGTGCAAAAATGACTTCCAGCGCCCCTAGGACTCTTTCACCATAAGGTCGCTGCAGCGAACTATTGCATCGCTGCGGCGAACCTGAGGCGATCTAAGTCACGCACTTATTCAGAATTTTTGCACAGGGACACAAGCGGACAGTGAGACAGTGTCACTACAGGGAAGAGACCATCTTTACGGCGAAACTGCAACAGAGCAAGTTATGTTATATTAGGCCTTGAAAATTTATTATTTGGTGTTAAAATTTTTGCTAAAATATTTTAAAATGACTATATATTTTTTCAAAAAAAATAATCTAATTTTTCCCAGGTTGCTCGAATGAGATTCCTTGTTCATTCAAACGAAAACGTGGTCACTTTTGGCTTATGCTGATTTCTCATTAGAAATCTCATACTTATCTCATTCGAACGAGATGACTATGTCATTTGAACGAGATTGAATGTAGTTCGAATCGAAACAGTTTTTCATAAAAGTTATTTTTTTGCAGCAGTTTTCTCCATAGCTCCCCACTACTTTTTCCCAACCATTTATTAGTGCGGGGGATTAGTTTATTCAAAGACTTTTCCATCTTTCAAGTGTAAGAATCCTTTTGAAAAGTTCACGGAAGTTTTATTCTTAATTCATGGTTTAATCCTTAAAACAAAACACAAGTTTTAGACCCAATTATTTTATAATCCATACTTCAACATAATATATGTTTGAGATCAAGTTTTGGCACCGAGTTTATCATTCTCTAAATCATTGAGGATTGTTTCTTGCGAAAGATTCCATGTTCCCTGAGCTATATACGATAGACTCTGTATGAATGACGGTAGTTGTGCCCCATCGGTGGACTCCGAAATGTATGTGGACTCATATGTTGTCACTAGGTAGATGTTGAAGGAATGAAGAGCGTTAAGGCTTGCGAGGTTATCGAGTTGTTGAGTAAGTCTTTTGTCGTGTCCTTGTAATAAATTCGTACTTGGTGGACTTGTGACTGGGTCATCCGAGGTTTTTTCCATTTGGGTTTTCCTCATACATCGCGGTGTTGTGGTTGTTTATTTTATCTTGTAAATTCCCCCAGATGCATGGTTAAGTTTAACAAGATAAAATTGGTTTAATTATGAAAATGGAGTAATTGGTGCTTAATTAATTTGGTGTTAGTTTAAGAAAAAGTTTAATTTGGAAAAATTCATGTGTAGTTTGATTTATATAAATTTGAACTTAAATTGAATTTTTTTTAAGAATATATAATCTAATTTGGACGAAATTTAAAATTTGAATTTTCGGGAACCATCCATATTTCCATACACATAGGGGGTATTTCACACTTTAGGTTTTATAAGTGATATCAGAACATAATATATAATTGTAGGCCCCTTACAAGTGGTATCAAAGCATGTGCACTAAATTATCATGTTAGATTATTTTAGGTTTGAATATGAAAATTTTATCATTTTCAAAGCTTTTTATTTTTTATTATTTTAACTACGCATATTGGAAAGCGCGTATAAGGTTAGCAATTAAGTTGTTAGATAAGCGGGTTTGGCAATCGATCATTAGAGGGTGGTCCCCACCAATGTGTTTAGAATGAGAAGTTCATGTTCTTAAACCCATAAAAAGATGGAGTGAGGATGAGCTTAAGCTAGTAAATTTCAATTCTCGTGGTTTAAATGCTTTTTTTAGTGCGGTCATACCAAAGGAGCTTCGTCATATTATGACGTTCGAAATGTCTAAAGAGGCTTGGGATACACTCCAACTCACTCATGAAGGTACTGGTGCTGTTAAGGCTTCTAAACTCCAAAATCTCACCACCCAATTTGAGACCATTAAAATGGATGACAGTGAATCCTTTGATGATTCTATACTAGATTGTCCGATATTGTGAATTCATCTTTTAATTTGGGAGGAAAGATACCCGACAACCGTGTCATAAAGAAAATTTTGAGGTTATTACCCGAAAGGTTTTAATCCCAAAGTGATAGTTTTGAATTATTTAGGCACTTTAAACTCTACGAAACTTGAAGAGCTTGTAGGTGACCTACAAACCTATGAACTTGACATGTTTACCTTGAAGAATGTGAATAAGAAGGATAAGGGCATAGTTTTAAAATCCTGGAAAGAGGAAACACCTATTTTGGATGATGAGTCTGACATCGACTCGGATAATATGGCTATGTTTGCTAAGAAGTTTATAAAATTTCTTAAGTTGAATAAAGAGAGACTTAAAAATGATTGTAAGAAATTTGAGAAATCTAAGTATAATAAAGCCAGGAATCTCCCTAAAAATCATAATGATGATCTTAAGAGGGACGAGTCTAATAGATATTTTGGTTGTGAGGGTTATGGACACAGGGCAACCGAGTGTCCCACTAAACTAAGGAAGGAGGGTAGGTTACCAATTGCATATAATGCCCCCTTAGTGATAGTGAACTGAAATAAGGGCTCGATTCCCTTATTGAGCGCAACTTCATCACGTTCATGGCTAGTCATGTGAGCATTGATGACGAATCTTTCCTTGAAGATATTTATTAGCTTGACACATTTGAGGATATTATTTGTGAATCCTAAGTGTTTGATGGTGGAGAAAGTAGAGAAGAGAGTGAGAATGAAGAAGAAGAGGAGGAGAGTGAACTCTAAGTTACCTTTCTTGAGTTGTATACGGAATCTTTAAAATTGAAAAGGGATAACTTGAAGTTGGAAGTTATGATAAGAGAACGTGTTGTAGGAAATGATGAAAGTGTTTTAATTGAAGATCTTAGGGCACATGATAGGACTCTTCGAGAAAAGCTAGATTATATTAAAGGTAAGAGAGATAGTCTTCGAGATTTAATAAAGTCTTTGAAGAAAGAGCTTCTTGAGTTAGAAGAGACTATGAGTTTACTTGAGTCTAGGATAGTGGAGCTTGAAGGTAAATTGAGAGACTCGAGTTGGGTCAAGTTTTATTTGGAGTCCAGGTCCAAAAAATTGGATAAGATTTTAGGCACCGTCCAAATAAAAAATGACAAGTATGGTATTGGCTTCGATACTCAAAATCTTCTGCTAATAAAGCCAAAACCATGATTTTGAGAGAATTATCTATGAACGCTAGAAAATGTCAACCCTTAGGTAATACTTCTCACCGTGCTTTTACTTGCACATATTGTAGTAGGAAGGGTCACATTAGGAGGTTTTGTTTCGTTCTTAGAAATAGTTGTAGGAAGTCCAAGGGTAGAGTCACCAAGGTCACCAAAACTCGAGTGCATCACTTTACACCTATGTAGGTTAGGATATTCAATTTGGAGGCTTTACATGATAGACTTTATGACTCTCATTTGATTGCATGTGATACATCCCATGCTAGATCTAAAGGTTTATTATATTAGCTTTGTCTACATACACTACTAGTGCTTCATAATATATTCTTGATAGTTGTATGTTGGTTATTCGTATTATAGTTTATGCTATATCACATATGTTTTGCTAGAATCATGACAAGTGTATCTTTTATATTTTGTTTTTACATTTATTGAGTCTCATTGAAAAATGCACAAAGATTTTGTCTGTCCTTTGAGTTGTCTTTATTTTAAAATTTGTTGAAAAAAATTGAAAACTCAAAACAATTTTTTTATGATTGTGTATTTTAGTGTTACACATTTTATATGGCATATCCTCGTGTTTGAATCCTATATCACTCCATATCCATGTGGCTAGAACTTTTGGTTATGAATTTTAATGCTTAAATTGTTCTTTATCATGCTTGCATGGAGAAGTTTGATTTTGATTTGCTTAATGGATTCTCTTTGTATATGCATCCTCACATACATGCGTGAGTTCTTATGATCGTTAACTGCACATATATATTTGAGTTTTGTGAGATGTTCTCCAATCAATTTTGTCATATACATATTTTGTGACTATGGGGGATTTGTGCATGTAAGAATCGTCGCCCATGAGATTTATTTGAATAGTATTAAAAAGAAAATAAAGTGCACGGGAAAGGGCTACGAAAGGAGCAAATATTCTTTGCGAAAAAGGCACCGTTGGCAAGAGCCTATTAAAAAGATTAAAGGTAATAAAAACAGACAAATTGCTAAAGGCCGACATAGTTTAGTTTGTTTGACCATTCAAACGAAATAGCTTTAAAAGAAAAGAGAAGAAAAGAAAATATGCAATGTGTTTATCTTTTGAGGGTGTTTAGATGAAAATCAACGGGTTTGCACAATGAATCCTAATTATACTTATTTTGTCATGGACTCTGTTGATTTGTAGAATCATCAAAATTATAGACTTACGTACACTGTGCTTATTTGTTCTTTGAGTTCACATTATCTTGTCAGATGATGCTAAATCTTAGTTGATAAAGTTATGCGATCAAATAGACATCCTTGTACATGTTTAAGTAATTAGGTCATAACTCTTTAGTCTCTAGTTCACACCCATTCACTCTAATTCACTTCGTTTATCACATTTGAGTTAAACACGTTTATGCTATATGAGTGTGGAAAGATTATTGTGTTTAGTGTCTTGTGCGGTGCTTATACCTATATATATGTGTGTGTTTATGCTTCATTGATATTTTTGTGTATATTTATATATATGGTATTATTTGCTTTGAATCTCTGCTTTTGCATATAGTCTTTGTATGCTATGTGTTCATATCAATATCTATCTAGTTGTGATTTCTATTGGTACCCCATGCTCATCGTAGTTCTTTAGAGTGATATCATTTTGATATCGGATCATAGTTAGTACCTATTATTCTTTATGTGAATTAGTTGTTCTTGTGCTACCAAGTTGCGTTGTTATTTATTGTATCACTATACACCATTGCATGACATAGTTGTTTTTCCTTTTTACTTAACCCTTGTTTCATTTAGGGGGAAAATTGATTTAACCGAGGAGAAATTAATTAAATTTATGCATCTTAATCTTTGTCTATTCCTGAACAAAAAGGGAGAGAAATGGTATCTAACTCTTTTCATCATTTTGGGGTGATATAACTTAGGGGGAGACGTCCTCTCTTAGGTAGACACTGTTAGACAAATGGGGAAGATTTCATTATGGAATTTATATTGTTATATTCTCTATGCGTTTATGGCGTGTTTAAGTGTGTTGGTTTGCAATCATGCGATAAAGTTTTAATCCAAGCAAAGCCTTTACTGAATATGTGTCGGTCAAACATCCGTATATTTTTTCTTTTGGGTTGGGATTGAGTTTTTTAGATGAGCTTGATGGCCCGTAGGGTTTTATTTTTGGTTTTGTCCTGGAATAGCCAAAGGGAGAGATTTATAAGGACAAATTTCCAATTGAGTCAATTTGCATGTATTGGATTAATTTCGGACAAAACTATTTAAGTCATAGTATATAAGTTGTATTTGTGACCTTTCAAGCTTATGACATTTTTGTTGAAGACGTAACGGCCAAGTCGAAGCGATCACATCCTATGCCGTATTTTGTGCCTCATTTTCATCACCAACAGTCCAAGGTTCTCTTAGGTATGAATTCTTATATTATGTTAGGCATTAGAAATTTATTATTGGGTGTTAGAATTTTTTTAAAATATTTTAAATTACTTTATATTTTTTCAAGAAAAACAATCTGATTTTTCCCTGGTTATTAGAACAACTTCCCAAAGTCGTTCGAACGAGATTCCTTGTTCGTTCGGATGGCCATCTAACGAGGTCACTTTTGGTTTGTGTTGATTTCTCATTAGAAGTCTCGTTCTTGTGTCGTTCGAACGACTGAAGCATTTTTTCATAAAAGTCAGTTTTTTGAAGCAGTTTTCTCCGTAACTCCCCACCACTTTTTTACCAACCATTTATGTAGTGCGGGAGATTAGACTATTCCATATTCCTAGTGTGAGAAACATTTTGTAAAGTCCAAGAAAGTCTTATCCTCAATTCATGGTTTAATCCTTCAAACAAAACACAAGTTTTACACTGAGTTTATCATTCTCCATATCATTGAGGATTGTTTCTTGTGGAGGATTCCGTGTTTATTGAGGTATATACGGTGGACTCCGTATGCATGACGGTAGTTATGCCCCATCGGTGGACTCTGAGACGTAGGCGAACTCCTATGTTGTCACTAGGCAGAGGCTGAAGGAACGAAGAGCGCCAAGGCTTGCGAGGGCGTTGAGTCATTGAGTAAGTCTTCTGTCGTGTCCTTATAATAAATTTGTACTTAATGGACTTGTGGCTGGACTGTCTGAGTTTTTTTCATTTGGGTTTTCCTCGTACATTGCGGCGTTATGGTTGTTTATTTTATCTTGTAAATTCACCTAGATGCATGCTTAGGTTTAACAAGATAAAATTGGTTTTATTACAAAAAATGGTGTAATTGGTGCTTAGTTAATTTGTGTTGTGTTAGTTTAAGAAAAAGTTTAATTTGGAAAAATTCATGTTTAGTTTGGTTTGTATAAATTTGAACTTAAACTGAAGTTTTGTTTAAGAAGAGATAATTTAATTTGAAAGAAATTTAAAATTTGAATTTCTAGGAACCATCCATATTTTCATACACACAGGGGGGATTTACAAGTGGTATCAGAGCATGATATATAATTGTAGGCCCCTTACAAAGAATCATATAATGAGTGAATAATTAGCATGTTAATTTAGACAAGATATAAGCATGAGAGTAAATGCCTAAGAACAACATGTTAAACTACGTATGGGAAGATTAAATATATCACACTAAGATATATGAAATGCTTAAAAATGATACGCATTCAATAGTTTAAGAGTTTACAAGGACTATAATAAACGTGATCAATTAAATCAAAATTCAAATAACTTTAAACTAAACCCAAAATAAACAAAACGCATTACATCACTTATTCTCTCTTCTTATCATCCCAGCGACATACAATTCAATAAGCTCGTTATTCACATTTTGCAAGGCGTCCCTAAAATTTTGCACATGCATATCGAATTGTTGTTGAGTGTCGTTGTAGAAGGAAGATGTCATCAACCCAAATAAGACTGCAAACTAGAACCCAGTTGAGTGGATATCCGTGGTACGATAATGAAAATGAGGGGATTCCATGAAATGATTCGTATCTTAGGTCAACCACACACGAATTCAATTTTATAAAATTTTATCTTGAATTAATTTAGTGTGCATGCAGTAATGTAGTCCAAATTAAATATGGCAAACCAAGCAGACAAACATACGAAGAAGTAAGAAAAAATCCCTTTCGGGCAAAACCTCTATTTCAGCACTGTACAAGAATTTATAGATACAATACGACTTACAGACTACTTAGATCTCTAAGTATAATGCGTAGTTATTCAAGTCTTCAATAGCAATGACACAATCCAGCACCGCCCACAGGAAGCAGTCTTCCCTCGGTACCGATCAACCCTCTTCTTCAGCAGTAGAGCCTTTACTCCACAAATTAGTAGTAGATATGAACTCTATAAGGGTTCTTGAACATGAAAGTGATCTTCTTAATTTGATAAAGTGATCACTGAATTTCCAAGGGGTTTAGAAGAAAATTGGTAGAGTTTGTTCACAAAAGGAACTCTAAAAGGGTGTAGAAAATCTTTCAAAAGAGTTCTTAAAAACTGTAATCCCGCATCTCTATTTACAAGGAAGTTTGTTGCAAAAGGATAAGCATTAGAGTCCTTAGTCAGATTTAATTAAAAAAACATAATTCCGCGCGCTCATTCGAACGACATACCCATTTTCGTTCGATCAGGCTTCCAACGATATTTCGAACGACATTCCAATGCTTGACCAATAATCAACTCGTTTGATCATAATAAAAATCGTTCTAACGATGTACCATATCTCGTTTGAGTGAATTCTAGAGAGACTTCGAACGACATTCCAGTACTGACCAAAAGGCATTGTCCCAGATTTCGTTCGAACCATGAAACTCGTTCTAACAACATAGTGTAACTCGTTAAGACAAGCAAAACTCGTTTTAACGAGTCGTCGAAATTAAAAAAAACATTTTGGAATGTAAATGTGACACCCGCCTAATTAAACACCGGGTGATCAGTCATTTATTAAATTATAATCAAGGGGAATGGTTGGTTCATTCTTAGCATCACTGTCGTAAAGATAACTTTTCCAATTAAACACCCTAAATAATTAAGCTAAGTGTCAAAACCATTTTAGACATTACTTTCCGAATTTTATTTTAAAAAGCAACGTTTAAAACTTTACATAATTCATAGTTAAAGAATCACACGCAACTATTCTGGAACATATAATCCAAACAATTATACATCCAACTGATTGATTCCAACATTCAAAGCTTAAAGGAAAACATCCTGACAATAATAAAACCCAAAGTAAAACTACTGAAAGTAAATGAAATACAATCCATCATAAAACCAACTGAATAATGAAAAGGGCGACACATGCCCAACTAGATAAAATAGAACTAGAAGTGGAATCAACAAATGAGGTCGTCTAAGCAAGAGGCCTGTAACTCCCAACTAAGCTGCAACGTGTTCCTTCCAAAGGATCCTATGCAAGACGCCCTTGTGGCTGGGCACCTGTAATATATACATATATATACAAGAGAGGAGAGATAACAGTAAACGGGTTAGAGTCCGATGGTAAAACAGTTTAAAATTTTAGTTCAGCAAGTATTTAAAATGTTTACTGGCTAATGCAACAACATATTAGTGCGGCACTCCCTTGAGAAATTCTCACCTCTCTTCTAATGTGCACACCTATCGCACTAACCTTCCCAACGGTTTAACTCATCTTATCTTAGGTTGCTCGTAAGATTTAAACTAAAAAAAATTCAATTGTTTAAGAGGTTAATTTTTCATTTAACAAAAAAGTTATCATTTAAACCTTATTTACTAATAAAGTTTCTCAGTAACATATTCTACTGTTCAAACACTCATTTCCAAGTTGAAATAATTATTCATTCCTTACTTACCATAGACACAGTAGGTAGTTCCCAAATTCCAGAATTTAATATATATATTAAATACTCATTAATATATATATATTCTAACATCACCCCACATAATAATTATGGTGCGGGCATACTCTGCTATCCAGTCCCCGTATCACTCGTACTAAGGGAAGTACAAGTTCGAAATCACTCTCGAACTGTATTAACACAAAACACATATAAAATGAGGCGAAGCATAGTTTCCAAGTCCTAAGAGGATAACACATACCCTCACGTATGTTAGGACCGTCTGACTATCGATCCGATAGCCTGTACCTAGGATTCCTATCTTCTAGGGCACGAGTCAATATCCCCCATAAAGGTCCCATCGAGATAAGACTGTCCCAGCGCGGTAATTTCAGGGATAGCAAGTAGCGTGGGCATATATTTTACACACAAATAAAATATATGATCAATCATTGAGTCATATAGATATATAGCTATTCACATTCATAAGTTAGCAACGCCCACGACCCAACATTTTATTATTCCATTCTTAATACATTTTTATTCGATTATTTCTTATACCGAACTTATTCATTTTTTTATTCTCGATATTTAAGTTATTCCAACTCACTTCTCATCTCTCGAAGTATTCTCTTTACCTAAGTATAATTTCAGTAGGCCCTGTCTTAACATCTAATCTAACTCCTAGACATTTTGATTATTAGGTCTACACACATTAAATTTCGTAGGTATGAATCTTTCCCGTTTGCCCTTCATTTTCCCATTTCATTAAAGTTCCACTAAACGGGGTTTACCTTGACCCTACTGGTCCTTTTTACGTTTCATTATGTCCTAATAACATTAGTCAAGATTTATTACGCATTTAATCGGATTAAGCCAACGAAAGGAAACATCTAGTTTTTCCCAGGAGAGGTCGATCGATCGATAGAAAGGGGTCGATCGATCGATCAAGAAGGTATGGCAAAATCTGCAGAATACCAGTTACGGATTCTATCATCCAACATCATCCAAATTCAAATTTTTAACTCCCAAACTCCCAGAAATTTATACCACAAACATTATAAACCCAAGTGAGCAATATTCTACGTAAGGCATGCAAGTTTTCATCAAGATTCATGGATTAAAAGGGGGAAAACTTATATAATTCTCACGAACCCTAGAAATTTCTTTAACTTAGTTCTTCTTATTCTTTTCCCAGAATTTCTACTTCTAAACCAATATAAATTCGTGATCCAACCTCTACATGTGAAAGGGATTTCCAGATTATTGTTTATATCACTACAACATGCGATTTCTAATCACCAACATGGGTTTTCTTTCATAAAAACTCATTCTAATAAGCCCTAACCTAATATGAATGAAGCATGAAGGAAATTAAGCAAGAAAAATACTTGCCTGGGAATTTTTGCTTCTGATTTGTGGCTGAAATCAGTGTGGTTGTGATCCTTGTGGCGTGATCTAGCATTTGGCGGTGACGGCAGTGCAAACGGAGGAGTTCTTGGCCTAGAACTCTTTGGCAAGCTCTCTCTTTCCTTCTCCAATGGCCGTCTCTTGTTTTTGGTTGAGTTAACCCTAGAAAGCAACCCTAATCATCTGATACAACCTTAAAATTTTCGTGGGTTTTCAGGCCTAAAAAAGTAAAATGCCCAAAACGCCCTCCCAGGCCTAAAAATGCCTCGAGACCCAAACTAAACCCCCAGGTACATTATTTTGACTATCTCGACCCTTCCGGACCCTTTGGCGCACTCGAAATGACCATACGGGTGACTTATAATTTATTCACTTTTATTAATCAACATTTAGTCCCGACACGACACGAGCGCGTCCAGATTTAAATTTCCAAAATTGTCATTTTATTCACTCGTGACATTTAATAGAACCAATATTATATATTACTTTACTCATTAGTAATATTCAATAAGTTTCCAATGATTACTAACTCTCGTCACGTTAGTAATTATAAAAAAAATAATTAATTTCTGGATTTATATTAAATTAATAACACATTAAATTTAATAAATCCCCAAATTAAGAAAGCATAAAAATACGGGGTATTACATACTTCCCCCCTAATAATGGAATTTCATCCCGAAATTCGGAAAAATAAGGCATACCTGGTAAGAATAAATCTGGGTATTTCTCGCGCATATCTGCCTCGCGCTCCCAGGTGGATTCCTCCACATTATGATGCTCCCACTGGACCCGTACAAGTAGAACTACCTTCGACCTCAATCTCCTTTAGCTATGGTCTAGGATAGCCACTGGTCTCTCCTCGTAAGAACTGTCAGGCTGTAAGTCTATCTCTTCTATAGCGATGTGGGTGTGGTCCATATCATCCCGAAGGTATCGTCTCAACGACGAGATGTGGAATACATCGTGGATGCGATGTAAATGCTCTGGCAGTCCCAATCTGTATGCTACTGGCCCAATCCTCTCGATAATGGGAAATGGTCCCACGTACCTCGGGGCCAATTTCCCTTTCTTCCCGAACCTCATCACTCATTTCATAGGAGACACACGTAGTAATACTTGGTCCCCCACATTAAACTCTCGGAAGAATTGTTTTGCATCGGCGTAGCTTTTCTACCTGTCCTGGGCTACCCGAATGCGACTCCTAACAATCTCAATCCTTGCGGAGGTTTCCTGAATCACCTCTGGTCCGAGCTACTTGTTATCCCCCCACCTCTAGCCAACGCATTGGGGAACGACAAGGTCTGCCATACAAAGCCTCGAATGGAGCCATGTCAATCGTGAACTGATAAGAGTTATTATAAGCGAACTCTACCAGTGGAAGATATGGATCCTAACCTCCTCCAAAATCAAGGACACACATGCGTAGCATATCCTCCAACATCTGATTAGTACGCTCTGTTTGTCCATCTGTCTGCGGGTGATAAGCTGAACTCAACCTCAACTCTGTACCCATAGCCTCCTGAAATCTCTCTCAGAAACACGACACAAAAATCTTGTCTCTATCTGACACAATATTCAGGGGCACCCCATGTAATCTGACGATCTCAACAATGAACAACTGAGCATACTGACCCGTGGTATAGTCTATTCGCACCGGCAAAAAATGAGCCACCTTGGTCAAACGGTCCACAATCACCCAGATGGAGTCGTGGACCCGTTGTGATGTAGGCAACCCAGTAATAAAATCCATAGAAATACTCTCCCACTTCCACGCGGGTATTTCCAATGGCTGAAGCAACCCTGATGGTTTATGGTGGTCCACCTTTACCAGCTGGCAGGTAGAACACTTGGACACAAAATCAGCAATGTCCTTTTTCATCCCACTCCACCAGTATTGCCGCCTCATATCCTGGTACATCTTATCTCCCCCAAGATGTACCGCAAATCGGGACCTGTGAGACTGGGTCATCACTGCATGGCATAAGTCTTCTCATTCTGGGACCACCAATCTCCCATTAAACCTCAAACCCCCATCAGAACTAACAAAATAGGACTCAGCACCCTCAGCTAACAGTCGTACAATTTGCTCCTGGCAAAATGGGTCTGCGCCTGTATCACCCTCGTAACAATCTCGGGTGTCACTGTCATGACAGATATGAAGGAACGGGCTACTGCATCTTGGTGACCCAACTCTTTCCACTTTCTTTCCAGATGTCCGCTACATCGTCTACCGGTCTACGGCTCAACGCATCGGCAACTACGTTGGCCTTCTCCGGATGGTACTGTATGTCGAACTGATAGTCCTTCACAAACTCTAACCACCTGCGCTGACGCATATTCAGCTCTCGCTGAGTGAACAGGTACTACAGTGACTTGTGGTCTATGAACAAGCAAAATTTCTCCCTCATTAAATAGTGCCTCCAAATCCTCAATGCAAAAACGACCGCTGCTAACTCTAGGTCGTGTGTGGGGTAATTCTTCTCGTGCGGCTTAAGCTTGCGGGAGGCAAAAGCTATAGCCTTCTCCTCCTGCTGAAGTACTCCCCCAAGTCCCCGTAAAGAGGCATCGATGTAAACCAGATACTCCACGCCTGGTTTAGGTAAAGCAAGGACCTGTGCTGAAGTAAGCTTGTCTTTCAGTTCGTCAAAAGCCAATTGACAAGCATCATCCCAAACATATGGTACCCCCTTGCGAGTCAGGTTCGTCAATGGACCCGCTATTTTGGAGAACCCCCGAATGAATCTCCTATAGTATCCGGATAATCCCAAGAAACTATGCACTTCCGTCGGTATCGTGGGCTGTCCCCACTCCCTCACCGCTGACACTTTACTCGGGCCAACTGCTATCCCTTGTTCATAAACAACATGTCCCAAGAACTGCACTTTACGTAACTATAACCCGCACTTCTCGTACTTAGCATACAGCTGATGCTCTCGTAGAGTCTGAAGAACATGCTCCTCCTCGGAGTGTGAATATATCAGGATGTCATCTATGAAAATGATGACAAATTGATCCAAGAACTCTCTGAACACTCGGTTCATCAAGTCCATGAATACGGCTGGAGCATTGGTGAGTCCAAATGGCATCACTCTGAACTCATAGGACCCATATCTCGTTAGGAAAGCAGTCTTTGAAACATCCTGCTCCCTAATACGTAGCTGATGGTACCCTGACCTCAGATCTATCTTCGAAAAGAAAGTTTCTCCCCTCAGTTGGTCGAACAGGTCATTGATTCGAGGCAATGGATACTTGTTCCGTATCGTGACCTTGTTCAGCTCCCGGTAGTCCACACATAGCCTCAGTGAATCATCTTTCTTTTTCACAAACAAAACTAGAGCACCCCAAGGTGAGGTGCTCCTGCGAATGAAGACCTGACCTAACAGCTGCTCTATCTGATCTCGTAACTCTCGCATCTCTACCGGAGCCATATGGTATGGAGTGCGTGCTATAGGTCGAGTATCCGGTAATAAATCTATGACAAAATCTATCTCTCGACTGGGGGGTAGGCCTGGTATCTCCTGAAATACATCAGAATACTCATGAATAACTGGGATCGGGTCTAAGGGAATCACGACCTCCTTAGAGGCATGCTCCTCTACGTAATATAAATGAGCGGTCGAGCCTCCCTCTGGGCGAGGCATCGCCACTACAAACATCTCTTACCCCGGAATGGCAAAGATAATACTGCTACCGAAACAATCTATCATGGCTCTGTAAGCTGCGAGCCAATCCATACCAATAATAACGTCGTGCTCATGCATATCTAAGACTAACGTGTCTGCTGGTAATACCAAGCTACCAATCTCTACTCCCATACCCCGGCATATAAAGAAAATTAATGACCCATTTCCCAGTGGTGAGTCTACACACGTCACAGTGCTCTCTGTTGTGGCTAATAACCCTAAGGCCTTCGCAAAATGGGTAGTTATAAAACAGTGTGTCACCCCAGTATCAAATAAAACCCGACCCATAGTGCCATGGATAGGAAACATACCCTCAATCGCAGGCGGTGCCTGTGAAGCTGCTGCCTGGTGGACGTTATAGACACGTCCGTACTGCAACTGCCCCTGCTGCACTAGAGCGGCTGGAATAGTTGGTAGGGCTGGTACCTGAGCTAGTGCTGGGAGTGAGGCTGGAAAAAGTGGCCTCTGTGGTTCATTACGGGCACCCTGCTGCTGTGGGACTCTATCACCCTCTGGACAATCCTGGCGCTTGTGGTCATTTTTACCACACCCGAAGCATCGACCCTTGAAATTTCCTCCCCTCTGTTCCTGCTGATTACGACCCTGCTGGCAGTTACCACCCCGCGATTGGCCCTGCTGGCCCTGCTGAAATCGTTGTTGGCCCTGATGGCCCTGCTGATTAGGCTGGCCCTGCTGACCCTGCCTAAATCCCCCAAATCCCTGCCTGGAATCACCTGATCGGAACCGCTTAGCAGGGTCCCCCTGATGGGAACTCTGCTCATGATGGCTAGTCTGCCCCTAAGATGTCGGTACTCCACTAGCACCACTACCCCCTGTCCTGCCCTGCTGGCTGGACTCTCTTGCTCGCTTGCTTCCCTGCAGATGGAAGCGGTGATCCTAACAGTGTAGTAAGGCAGCATTGAGTACGTCTGTGTAGGTACTCAGAGACAGATTTCCTATAAGGTGCTGACGGATCCTCCAAGCTGACCCGTCCACAAATAATAGTATCTTCTTACCCTCAGTGGGTGCCTCATCTGGCACTATAGTGAGAAGTCTTGTGAACTCCTCTTCATACTCCGCAACAGTAGAATTTTCCTGCTTCAAGTTCAGTAACTTTCGCCTCATCTCAGTTTGCACGGCGGGTGGAAAATATTTGCGATCAAACCGCTCCCAGAATGACTGAATCGAAATAACATCCCTCTCCTTCAAGGTGGTGGTGGACTCCCACCACTGCAAAGTGGCCCCCACTAGCTTAAAGGAAACCAACAACTGTTTTTGCACGTCTGTGCACTCATACATACGCAGATGCCTCTGTATATCTTTCTTCCATTGACTGGCAATGATGATATCTGAGCTACCCGAGAACTCAGGGGGATGCGCCTTCTGAAAGGCATACCTAACTCGCTCCCATGCAGATGGAAGCTGTGCCGGTACTGGCGCCACTGCCTGAACTTGGGGTGGAGCCTGTTGTACTACCGCTAGTGCGACATTCACCGCCTGAGCAACGATGACGACTACCTCATTCGCATTCATTGTTCCCTGAGCCGGAGCTACTGGCTGCTCGGCTTGGGCACGCCTATCCTTTGGTGAAGGTCTCAGGGGCATCTGAAACGTGAAGAAATTTATTAGTCTACAGTTATTATCAAATCTTAAAAGTAGCTGAAGACGTAATCGTAAAAGCAAGAATACAACAATCCTAAAAATAGGGCTCTATAGCAAAAACGCTAAGCTGAAAGCGAAATAAGCCGTACAGATCCTAAAGGACACTAGAACCTGATGCTCTGATACCACCTGTGACACCCGCCTAATTAAACACCGGGTGATCAGTCATTTATTAAATTATAATCAAGGGGAATGGTTGGTTCATTCTTATCATCACTGTCGTAAAGATAACTTTTCCAATTAAACACCCTAAATAATTAAGCTAAGTGTCAAAACCATTTTAGACATTACTTTCCGAATTTTATTTTAAAAAGCAACGTTTAAAACTTTACATAATTCATAGTTAAAGAATCACACACAACTATTCTGGAACATATAATCCAAACAATTATACATCCAACTGATTGATTCCAACATTTAAAGCTTAAAGGAAAACATCCTGACAATAATAAAACCCAAAGTAAAACTACTGAAAGTAAATGAAATACAATCCATCACAAAACCAACTGAATAATGAAAAGGGCGACACATGCCCAACTAGATAAAATAGAACTAGAAGTGGAATCAACAAATGAGGTCGTCTAAGCAAGAGGCCTGTAACTCCCAACTAAGCTGCAACGTGTTCCTTCCAAAGGATCCTATGCAAGACGCCCTTGTGGCTGGGCACCTGTAATATATACATATATATACAAGAGAGGAGAGATAACAGTAAACGGGTCAGAGTCTGATGGTAAAACAGTTTAAAAATTTAGTTCAGCAAGTATTTAAAATGTTTACTGGCTAATGCAACAACATATTAGTGCGGCACTCCCTTGAGAAATTCTCACCTCTCTTCTAATGTGCACACCTATCGCACTAACCTTCCCAACGGTTTAACTCATCTTATCTTAGGTTGCTCGTAAGATTTAAACTAAAAAAAATTCAATTGCTTACGAGGTTAATTTTTCATTTAACAACAAAGTTCTCATTTAAACCTTATTTACTAATAAAGTTTCTCAGTAACATATTCTACTATTCAAACACTCATTTCCAAGTTGAAATAATTATTCATTCCTTACATACCATAGACACAGTAGGTAGTTCCCAAATTCCAGAATTTAATATATATATATATATTAAATACTCATATAATATATATATTCTAACATCACCCCACATAATAATTATGGTGCGGGCATACTCTGCTATCCAGTCCCCGTATCACTCGTACTAAGGGAAATAGAAGTTCGAAATCACTCTCGAACTGTATTAACACAAAACACATATAAAATGAGGCGAATCATAGTTTCCAAGTCCTAAGAGGATAACACATACCCTCACGTCTGTTAGGACCGTCTGACTATCGATCCGATAGCCTGTACCTAGGATTCCTATCTTCTAGGGCACGAGTCAATATCCCCCATAAAAGTCCCATCGAGATAAGACTGTCCCAGCGCGGTAATTTCAGGGATAGCAAGTAGCGTGGGCATGATTTTTACACACAAATAAAATATATGATCAATCATAGAGTCATATAGATATATAGCTATTCACATTCATAAGTTAGGAACGCCCACGGCCCAACATTTTATTATTCCATTCTTAATACATTTTTATTCGATTATTTCTTATACCGAACTTATTCATTTTATTATTCTCGATATTTAAGTTATTCCAACTCACTTCTCATCTCTCGAAGTATTCTCTTTACCTAAGTATAATTTCAGTAGGCCCTCTTTTAACATCTAATCTAACTCCTAGACATTTCGATTGTTAGGTCTACACACATTAAATTTCGTAGGTATGAATCTTTCCCATTTGCCCTTCATTTTCCCATTTCATTAAATTCCACTAAACGGGGTTTACCTTGACCCTACTGGTCCTTTTTACGTTTCAATATGTCATAATAACATTAGTCAAGATTTATTACACATTTAATCGGATTAAGCCAACGAAAGGAAAAATCTAGTTTTTCCCAGGAGGGGTCGATCGATCGATAGAAAGGGGCTGATCGATTGATCGAAGCTCTTGGCTCGATCGATCGATCAAGCAGGTATGGCGAAATCTACAGAATACCAGTTACGGTTTCTATCATCCAACATCATCCAAATCCAAATTTTTAACTCCTAAACTCCCAGAAATTTATACCACAAACATTATAAACCCAAGTGAGCAATATTCTACGTAAGGCATGCGAGTTTTCATCAAGAATCATGGATTAAAAGGGGAAAAACTTATATAATTCTCACGAACTCTAGAAATATCTTTAACTTAGTTCTTCTTATTCTTTTCCCATAATTTCTACTTCTAAACCAATATAAATTCGTGGTCCAACCTCTACATGTGAAAGGGATTTCCAGATTATTGTTTATATCACTACAACATGCGATTTCTAATCACCAGCATGGGTTTTCTTTCATAAAAACTCATTCTAATCAGCCCTAAACTAATATGAATGAAGCATTAACGAAATTAAGCAAGATAAATACTTGCCTGGGAATTTTTGCTTCTGATTTGTGGCTGAAATCAGTGTGGTTGTGATCCTTGTGGCGTGATCTAGCGTTTGGCGGTGACGGCGATGCAAACGGAGGAGTTCTTGGCCTAGAACTCTTTGGCAAGCTCTCTCTTTCCTTCTCCAATGGCCATCTCTTGTTTTTGGTTGAGTTAACCATAGAAGGCAACCCTAAGCATCTGATATAACCTTAAAATTTTCGTGGGTTTTCAGGCCTAAAAAAGTAAAATGCCCCAAACGCCCTCCCGGGGTGTTAATTAGGCCTAAAAATTCCCCGAGATCGAAATTAAACGTCCGGGTACATTATTTTGACTATATCGACCCTTCCGGACACTTTGGCGCACTCGAAATGACCATACAGGTGACTTATAATTTATTCACTTTTATTAATCAATATTTAGTCCCGACACGACACGAGCGCGTCCCGACTTAAATTTCCAAAATTATCATTTTATTAACTCGTGACATTTAATAGAACCAATATTATATATTACTTTACTCATTAGTAATATTCAACAAGTTTCCAATGATTACTAACTCTCGTCACGTTAGTAATTATAAAAAAAATAATTAATTTCTGGATATATATTAAATTAATAACACATTAAATTTAATAAATCCCCAAATTAAGAAAGCATAAAAATACGGGGTATTACAATAAACTCTTTAAAAGATGTAAACCCCTGGAAAATTAAAGGCTTTACCAAAAAACCATAACTCTTTTGAATATTGTTGAGATGAACTATTCTTCAATCTTCTCAAAAAGTCTTAAACTTTGTCTTTGAGTATGTAGAAGCAGTCTTGGTAGTGCAATGTACGTGTAATGGGATAAGTCAAATAAAAATACATTGAGCAATTATAAAACTTGCTCTTGCAAATTACCCCTTTGACTATTCCAGTACAAAACACAAACTGAAGTTAAATTGACCCTTAAAGACTAATGCAACTAATGCCCTCCCAAATCAAGAAACAGAAATGCAATCTTGTATAAGTCTTTAATTGAAAAATATTCATCTTGTGCATTCCATGAAATCATCATCAAAGCGAAATGAACTACACATATGAGACAAAAGAAAAATACTTTGATACATACGAGTGTTAAAAGGATAAATAAACTCCCCCTCAATTTGTTCTCCCCCTCCGTAATAGACAAAGGAGTAGAATCTAAACATGAATAATAAGCATCATATGAGTAAGAAAGATACCATAGCAAAGATAAATAATTAAGCACATGCGATGAATATCTAAAAGACATGATGTGTTTTCATCCTATCAAACAACTATTTTTGAAGTTTTTCAAAAAATTTAAGTATAAAGTATAAAAAGTACGTATATGTAAAAAAACGCATAGTCACCATGTAATAACATTAAAATATCCGAATCGTGAAAACGAAATGTAATTGTGTGAACATTTTCCATAGGAAAATCAACATAAACATTCATAACATAGGTGGACGAAGTCATGAGATAATTATAAAGAAATAACTTAATTTTTACCATAAGTATAAAAAATGTCGAACTTAAATGAAATTGACTCAACTTATGCAATATGCCATGAATTTTAATGATTCTCAAAATAATAACGCCAAACTATTTAATACTTTTCAAGAATGTCTATTGTGCAAACCCATTAACCTTCTACTTTATAACTCCCTCAAAATCTCACATATATAAGAATTCACTCTCAAATATCTTGAAGGAATCATAATGCTCATATGTAGCGAAGCATCAATGAATATAAACTAAATGGTCTTAGCATTTCCGTTTTTGTGTGTCGTTAATCTTTTTAGGCTCTTTTTACAAATGGTGGCTTTTAATGCAAAGAGTATTTTTCTCTTTCGTATCCCCTTTCCATCACTTAACATATATCAATATTTTTCAGGAAACGAAATTCGAGCAACGATTCTTATAAGCACAACTTATCTCTTTTTACATTTGGGTCGTTATTAAGCAGAATTGAGATGAGAACATCATATTCGACACATGTCAAGTAAGTACAGTGTTCAAAAAGTCTATGCACGTGTACAATAAAGGTGACAAAGAGTCTAACATTTGGAAAGTAGTCAATAATGAGCAACGTAATGATATTAACACATTATTAAGCACACTAATGAAACAAAATCGTGTCTTAAAGCACTATGAAAAAAGTCACATGAATTGATGAAATGTAGGGGTGACCCGAATATCTTAAATCATCCATATATGTTGAAAAATAAAAAAATACAATTTTTTTTGTCTTTTTCAAAAAATTTATCAAAATAAAATCTTTTCCAAATTTTCAAACTTTTTCTTAAAAACCAAAAAACTTTTCGGAGTTTTCCAAAAATTTCATAAAAACAAAACTCTTTTGGATTTTTTTTAAATATATTAAAAATAAAAACATATCAATACAATGATAATACAATCCAGCAATAGGAATATAAGATATGAACATGATAAATATCCTATACTAGATAAAATACCCGAACTCAATCAACGGAATAAATACCCAAAGACTTCCTAAGATCCTCAAATCTAGGTGCATCTAAAGGTTTCGTGAAAATATCTTTTAATTGACGTTTAGTGCTTACAAATATCAAGGAAATGGCCTTCTCCTTGACGAGATCACGAATAAAATGCTCACGTATCCTAATGTGCTTTGTGCAAGAATGTTAGACCGAATTACGGGATATATGGATCACACTCGTATTATCACAAAAAATAGTCATAGTGCCTTAGAAACTCTCATAATCTTCCAACATTTGCTTCATCCATAAGAGTTGCGTGCAACAACTTCCTGCGACAATATACTCAGCCTCCACCATGGATAAAGATATGGAGTTTTTCTTCTTGCGAGACCAAGAGAAAAGAGCATTCCCAAAGTAAAAACACCCACTCGAGGTGCTCTTATAACCATCATCACCCCCGACCCAATTGGCATCTGAATAGGCGGACAAACGATCATTAGTATCAAAGGAATACCAAATACAGTAGGACAGAGTGCCACTCACGTATTTGATAATACATTTAAGTGGAAGCAAGTGTGACTCTTTTAGGGATGCTTGGTATTGTGCACGGACTCCAATGCTAGAGGCAATGTCCGAACGACTAAAGATTAAGTAGAGAATACTACCTATCATGCTCCTATAAAGGGTTAGCTCTACATCCTTACTTAAAGTGTCTTTGCTAAGCTTAGTCGATGTACTCATAAGGGTGCGTGAGTGCTTAGCGGAGTTTAAACTAAACTTCTTCACTAGGTCCCTA
The DNA here is from genome assembly GCA_949130495.1 of Sambucus nigra. Classification (NCBI taxonomy): domain Eukaryota; kingdom Viridiplantae; phylum Streptophyta; class Magnoliopsida; order Dipsacales; family Adoxaceae; genus Sambucus; species Sambucus nigra. The sequence goes on from OX422217.1 coordinate 207,393,197, forward strand.
GCATATTTTGATTGAGATATGAATATCCCATCCTCTAGCTGACGCACTTGGAGACCTAAAAAGAATGTAAGTTCACCAACCATGCTTATCTCAAACTCTTTCTTCATCTCCTCCTCAAAAGTGTGAGCATGTCAGGATAACGTGGATCCAAATATTGTATCATCCGCATGGACTTGGACAGCCAATATAACACCACTCTATCTCCTCATAAATTATGTCTTATCCATTCCCCCTCTCTTGAAGCCACGAGATAAAAGATAGGAAGTGAGCCTCTTGTACCAAGCATGGGGTGATTGCTTTAAACCATATAGGGCCTTCTTAAGATAAAAGACGTGTCCCGGGTGCTTTGGGTCTTCGAATACCTTTGGATATTTTATGTAAACTTCCTCATGTAGAATATTATTAAGGAATGCACTCTTGGCATCCATTTGATATAACTTGAAGCATAAATGACATGCTGTGGTGAGTAGTAAGCGGGCGAACTCAAGCCTAGCAACAGGATTGAATGTCTCGTCAAAGTCTATACCCTCAATTTGTGTGTAGCCTTGAGTGATAAACCTAACCTTATTGTGAACTATGGTACTATTCTCGTCCATCTTGTTCTTTTAAATCCACTTTATACCTACCATATCTATCTCGCTAGGTCGGGGGACTAACTCCCAGACACCATTCTTGCAAAACTGAAGCAACTCATCTTATATAGAGGATATCCAATGCTTGTCCTTTAGTGCTTCTTTCACATTCTTGGGCTCGTCGTATCTAATCGTGACATTTATTGACTTCATAATCTTAGAGCTTGCAAGGTTAATTACCCTATAATCCCTACTCAACGATAATAATCTAAAAATATCCCATCGTCGCTCTGGGAGTTGAACTTTCCTAAATGATCTCTATCTCTCAAGGTGTAGTAAGTACTCTCAAAGACATATAAATACGATAGGTTAGGCTTTTTCCCTATTCAAAACTCATGAGGCGTGTGTAGCGTATGTGGACGAAGATATATCCTGCTCACCGTATGGCATGCGATACTCACCACCTCTGCCCAAAAATGTCTAGTCACGTTTCTCCTAAGAAGCATGGATCTAGCCATCTCTTGTATCGTCCGGTTCTTCCTCTCAACTATCCCATTTTATCGAGGAGTACGAACGGCCAAAACTCGTATTTGATGCCCACTCTATTATAATAATTATCAATTTAGCTTATTTAAATTCGGTGTCATGTTCACTACACATCTGATTAATAGTGACACCATGTTGGTTTCATAGGACATGATATTTGGTTATTAAGAACTCAATCGCATTTGAATTTTCCCTGATAAACCCCCTAATAGAGTATCTTTAAAAGTCACTGACCATCACAAGAATGTATACCTTACCACCTAAACTCTCCGAGCGAGTAGGACACATAAGATCCATGTGAATTAACTTCAAAACACATGTGGTGGTAATTGTATTCAACTTTTGATTGGGACTTCGAATTTGTTTTCCTTGTTGGCAAGGTCCACAAACTTAGGAAGTTGGTTTTCCAAGTGACAATAAGCCTAGAACTAGGCCCTTTTTCACCAATCTATTAAGATATCTAAAGTTCACATGACCTAGTCATTCATGCCAAAGGTCCATAGAAGAGACCGTGGCACTGTTGCACATAAAGGAGGACTTGAGAATAATCCCGTAATAATTATCTTTGGTCCTCACCCCTTGTAGTAAAAGTTCACCAGATTGATCATATACATTACATTCAGACTGGTCAAACGTTACCGCAAAGTTTGAGTACCACAATTGGCTTATGCTAATTAAGTTCACTTTCAACCGTTTTATGTACAACACATTATCTAATTAAAAATGTTTAGGAATCCCAACACATTCACGTCCTAAAATACTAGACTTACTCCTATCTCCAAAGGTGAATTTGCCTTATTTGCGATCCCCAAGGTTGGTAAAAAAAGATATGTCACCAATCACGTGCCTAGAGAACCCGCTATCAAAATACCAATGAGAAGTATTTTAAACTTTGAGAGCAACGTGAACAACAAGGGCTTTCTCATCTTGCTTAGGTACCCAAGTGGAGGTAACCTTTTGTTTGCCCTTGAAGTTATTAGCTCTAGTCGGAGCATTAGAAGCGTTCTCAAACGACATAGACATCCCTTAAAATTCTCCCATCAAGCTGTGTAAAATCACAATTAGGAATCAACTTGCTCTTTAAGACTAGTAAAGTCGATATAGCGGTGCGCGGGAGTTTGTGTACGCCTAATTCTACCTAACTTGTAGTAAAATTCCCTAAGGTTACCTCTCATCTTGCAATAGGTGCAAACATAGACTTGTTTGGGTCTACATTGGTTCAAATTATTAGGTTGAACTCTCTTTTATGGTTTAGGTCCAGGCCCATAAGGATCTACCATAAATTTAGAAATCGATTTTGGTGCTGTATGTGAAGTGAATGCATCATTATAACATATTCCTTGCCTCTTCCTAAAACCTAAAGCAGGAACGAAAAGCATCTTTCCAACCTTATTTGATGTATCCTCTATAGTAACCTTGACCTCCCGGGTACGTTCGATATCTTTCTTAAGTTGGGATACAAGGGCTTTAAGTTTCTCATGAGTCTCTTCGGATGCTTGAAGATCTCTCGTAAGACTAACCACTTTGTTGGTCAAGTCACCATTTTTCCTATCTACTAAAATGAATCTCTCTCCTAAAGAAATTATCACCGAGGACTCGCTCTCTCTCATCTCTTTTAACTCCTTCTCTAAAGATAAAACTCTAAGCGATAAACATTTATTTTATTTCTTCATTTTAAATGACTCAATGTAAAGCTCAGCATAAGCACGCTGAAGGTCACTCTCGCTCTCACTCAAAACATCTTCTCCCTCGCTCTCTTTGGAATGAATAGACTCACTATTGAGGTCATCATATTTAGCAGCTTCCTCATTGGCGTGATGTGCACTAGATGTACTAACATGACTAAGCATAAATGCGATGAAGTTATGTCCATGCGGTGACTCATCCTCGAAATCCACCAACTTGTTATCGCTATCACTAAGCATGGAATTGAAGATAGCTTTGCCTTTGCCTTGTTTCTTTAATCTCGTAGGACACTCGTGAGCTTTGTTATCCTTACCCTCGCACTCATAACATCTCTCCTCATCTTTCTTAGGGTAATCTTTTATTTATTTTTCAAATTTTTTCTTACCGAATTATATTTTTTGTGTTTCTCGAAACTCTTATTTTCTTTGGAAGTATATTCTTTTCTAAGTTTGAGAACTTTTTTGAATTTTTTGGCAAAAAGGGCTAAATCATCCAAATCAAAATCATACTTGGAGTCAGACGACACTTAATCTTTCCTTTTAGATTGAACTTTTAATGCAATTCCCTTTTCCTTGGGTTTAATAGTTTTAGGAAACATGTCAATCTCATATGTTGGAGGGTCTCATACGAGTTCTTCTAATCTAAGCGTAACTAATATCCCCAGTGAATTAAGCACGGTAACCTTAAGAATAAAACGAACCGGAAGTGATCTCAAAATCTTTTTAACGATACCCATCTCAAGAATTTTCTCACCTAAATTAAAACTAGAGTTTACAATATCAGATAATTGTGCATAAAATTCATCAAACGACTCATACTCTAGCATGGTAATTGTCATACACTGTGTGATGAGATTTTATAGCTTAGAAGCTTTCACAGCATTGGTCCCCTCATGAGTGAGATGGAGGGTATCCCAAGCTTCTTTAGACGTGGGGCACATCATGATGCAATAATAAGCACCCAAACGTGTTTAAATAAAATCCTAAATAAATAATTTTTAATTGCTAATTCTCGACAAAATGGGTCTTATGCGCGTATTTATCTGTTTTGTAGGCTTGCTTGCAGTTGTGGATTATAAAACTATATTTTGAGGAAGATACACGTTGAAAGGAGCTAAAACATAGTCCCTTACCCTGTCCCCAAACCCAAACCCTCGTGTGTTTAGTTTGCACCATTTTTATTTTTATTATTTTTATTTGAGTCGTTTTTAATTTTTAGGATTTATTTTATATTTTTTTAGAATTTTGTATATATTTTTAATATTTAGTTGCGCGTGTCGTATATATTTAGGTGCGAGTTTTACTTTTATTTGATTTTTAGTTTTTATTTATAGTTTCGTAATATTTTATTAGGTTTATTAGTATTATTTTATTTTGAATCTTTTTATTTTTAGGATAAGAAATTTATTTTTTCAGCTTTAATATAATTTATATTATTTCGTTTTATTTTATAGATTTGTAAATATTTATTATACGTTAGGTTTTAATATTTATAGATTTTAATTTTAGTTTTATTATTTTTATTTTTATTTTATGTAGTCTTAGATTTTATTTTTAGGTTGTAAATATTTTATTTTTTATTTTTATTTTATTTGCAATCTAAACACACACAAACACCTTATCTAACATACACCTCACCTCACCACACCTAAATCTCTCACCCATCATCTTCCCCACACACTCTCTCTCCTCACCTCCATTAACAAAAAGACACCCATCTTCATTCACTAACCCATTCCTCAACTTATCCCTAAAACTTTACTAAAAACACCTAAACTATCAAACCCCCTTACCCATAGACAATCCCGAAATCCACCATGAACCCACTACCAAATACCCGAAATCCGGAGCCTTACCTGACCCTCCCTAACCCGCGACCCGATTCCAGACCTCCAAGTCCAATCACCACCTCCGGCAGTGACCCACAAACTCGTAACCCCTTATGCCTGGTCGAATCCCAGCACGCCCGAACCCATACCTCTCCTACCAGATCCAAAACTCGTTGACCCGACCTCCCATTTCAACCCAAATGTGACCCATTTCCCATATCTTCCAAGACCCCTGCGAAAACCAAACATAAATTCCACATGTGTTATATTCCCTACTTCCTAAAATACCCTCACATCCCCACTTCCCACATGCACTCTTATCTCTCCCTAAACTACCCTCACCCAAATACCTTTCATACCTCATGAACTATATATCCTTCCAACTTTACCCCTTGCTCCATTGTGCCTACTATTTAAGAAGACCCAAGGAGAGAAAACCCAAAAGGAGAGGACTTAAAAAAACCTAAGTAGAGAAGAGAAGCCAGGAGAATTTTAGAGACTTAAGAGAGATACATTTTTTTAGTTTTATTTTATTTTATTTTTTTATAGATTAGTTAGAAATAAAATTGTTGAGAGATTCAATTGAGTGATGTATTGAATTAGAAAATTATTTGGATGCTCAAATTGTATGGATGATACTCAAGTTCAATGAAGAATTAGAGTTCAATTTTACAAATCAAGGAGACTTGTTTGAAGATTTATCCTCTCATCTCTTCTACTTTATTTTAATGCCTTTAATTACTTGATTATTGTGTTTATTCATCAAGTTAGTCTAAAAACCCTTTCAAGGGGTGAGATGAGCTCTTATTTAATGTTATTTTAATTAGTTGGTTTGTTAATTTGAAATTCCCTTTGAATGTTAATTTTGATCCTTCACCCTTCAATTTACGCCTCGAGAGAGGGTAAATGATTTTCAAGAGAAAATCGAAATTCAAGATATAATACCCATTGGTTTCTCAAGTGTGGTATTATTCCTTGAATTTTTACTCTAAATTTTATTTTCTAAGATTTATATGAATTTTGATGAATCGATCCTAGCGGGTGATTTATTAAAAGAAGTATAAATCTATTTTCTAGAGTTGTTGGGGTTTAAACTTAATTTTCTAAAAGGTTAATGTTAAAATTGCATTTGTGACAAGAGTTGACTTGCAATTTAAACACTAATTTGGGAGATTTAAAATGAGTAAATTAACTAATTAGAATAACTAGAATATGTGGTATAGTCACATTCCTTGATTTTTCTCACATTTGTTTCCTTACTTTATCTCTTATTTTAGTGTTTGATTTTGTTCTTCATTTTGTTAGTCCCTTACTTTAGTTATCTCTCCACTTCCATGAAAATTATTTTAATATTAAAAAAAGCTATTAAAAATAGAAAAAGTAAAAAGTCTAAAAAGAAATTAAATAAAAAAATAAATTACATTATTTCTCATTTGTTTCACTCCTTATATTAGGATTGACATCCTTACTTGCCCCTATGAAAGTTTGTTATATTTTTGTGTAGGTGATAAAGGAATTGGTTATCTTGGATTGACAGCAACAACACATATGCACAAAAATTAGTTATCAAATGGCATCGTTGCCAATCTTTGGAGTTTGAAGCACTTGTGAAGATTTTGGAGTGTAGTTCATTTGTCATTTATTTTTCTTGTTTTTTGTATTATTTTTCATTTTCTTAGAAGGTTTGTATTAGGATTATATTATTTGGCTTGTATTGTGGTGCTTGGAGACACCATTTTGTTCATTTAAATTTGTAATAATTCAAAAAAGGAGAAAAATGTGATAGGAAAACCGAACAAGGTAGAGAGAGAGCGTTCAAAGGCGAGGAAAATAAGCCTATTTATTTTGGATCAGTAGGACTCCCGAGGCCGACTGAGATAGGCGAGATCTCCCCACGATCGAGTCAAATCGTTTTTCACCCCACACGTGTCAAAATCGTGGGAGGCACATTTCTAAGCACTCGTGAATCTCCTACTAACGAGTCAATATTGTATGCGACTACGTGGTCTTATTTGATTTTTATTATCGCATATATTTTTGAATGTGTGTGATGAATTAATAAATTAAGATCTACACCCGATCATTCACAAGAAGGGATTTCATCACCCTACTCATTCACTTATCCTTTGTGTGCTACCCTAGCTATCATTAAATTTAAAATCAATTAAATTGCTAGCCCAATAGGAGAACATTTTTGCAAAGGCAATCACAAAGATAACTTTCGTGATTGTTATCGCCCGCGGACTTAATTAAAATTTGACTACCCTTTCACTTAATTTTGAAGATAAAAATTGGCTATGTGCTAGTTAGTATTTATCATTGGCTTGTGTGTGTCCAATTCAATTTTTCGACAGTCGATTTTAGTGAATTCATCAAAATTCAAAGAGTCTAAATATTTTTCCCATATTTTCTTCCAAAAAATCCAAAAATATGTTCTTTCCCTCATTTTCAAAAAAAAAAATCCAAAAATATTTTCTTTCCTTTTGAAAAAACATTTAAAAATCCAAAAAATATTTCTCTTATCATGGCCGAAGATCGTCCTTTATGAGAATACTTTGGCCATTTCCCATTTTCTCGAAGCATGTTCGAAATTGAGCCCGAGTCGCACCTCCACACTTTACTTACTGACTTTAACTCTCACACACACACTGTTGATACTCATGCGTCATCCACGCACGCAACTCATATTTCAGCGCCTCCGATGACGAGTATCAACATGTCATATGCTTCGACGTGCACATATTGCTTTCATACTGATCACTTGCCCCATGAGTGACCATACTTTTCATATCCATCCAAACTCACCATGGAACATGTGTATCCATATGACACTGTTTTAGAACCCACCTCGGCCCATTGTCATAATATATTCAATCCCGAGTAGTGTGAGTACCCAAGCTATTCGTGGAGTCCTTATCACCCTTTCACGCAATAAGAATCCCAACCTTATGTTACGGATCCTCACACGTTCCAACAGTCGTCATGGCAATCAAGTGCACCCCATCCCGATCAGTTCCCTCACTACGCACCCAACGATTATCATCCATTTGTCTCTCACGGAAATGCTTCTCCCGTGTATGATTCACTTGACCCCACTTCATATGAGTATTCTTCTCCCGTGTATGATTCATTTTTCTCCCGTGGGTGGGTAACGGTGGTGTATGATTATTTTTCTTTTTGAATTATTTGTAATAAATTTGTAATAAAATGATTCACTTTATAAATTAAATCATACACCATTTTGTTCATTTAAATTTGTAATAAATTATTCTTCTCTCGTGGGTGAGTAGCGGTGGTGTATGATTCACTTATCCCGTGTATGGTTCTTTGCCGAATCGATTCGGTTGGATACAGTGTGAAAAATTTCCATGTCCGAATCGATTCGGATTTCAGCCGAATCGATTCGCCCCCTTTTGCGAATCGATTCGGTTGTGCTGTCTCGAGATTTTTCCTTACCCGAATCGATTCGGCCCTGTAGATATTTGTTTCTTCCCTTTTATTTACAAGTTTGCCATGGGATATTTTGTATTTAACTAATTTCTCTCATTTGGGAGAAGATATTATTCATTTTTAGGATAATTTAGCTTAGGGTTTGGGGGGGATTTGAGAGATCTTCTTCTTCCTCTCTTGGTTTGACACCCATTTGGGTTTGTAATTGGTACTTTCATCTTCCCTCTCCATTAGTATAGTGTGTAGTTCCTTTATTCTTGCTTTGTAGTTAATTTACATGCTTTATTAATTAGTTTACTTGCTTTATTTCTTGCTTTCCTTGTTTAATTAGTATAAATTAGTTGAGTTCATGATGTACCCTTAGATAAAGAGGGTCCGGATTTCGTTCCACGATTTTTTATGTTTCGGTAAACAACACTAAAAGTCCCCAAAAACCAAAAACAAAACCAACCAACTTTTTTAAACATTAAAACCAAAACCAAAACCAACTTTTTTCTGGTTTTGGTAAATTCGGTACGGTAATTTTGATAAATTCGGCACGACACGGTAATTTTGGTACGGTTTTTTCTGGTTTCGGTAAATTCGGTACGGTATGGTAATTTCGGTACAGTTTTTTCTGGTTTCATAAAATTCGGTACGGTAATTTCGGTAAATCGGTTTTTTAAATATTAAAACCAAAACCAACCAACTTTTTTGCCGTAATTTCGGTTTCGGTAAGACTGGTTTCTGGTATTTTAATATATGAAACCAAAACCATTTTTTTTGGACCAAAACGGTACGGTACGGTAAAAATTCGTACCGCTTCCACCCCTACTTTATTCCCTACTATTCCCGAACAATTAAATTTATCACAAGAATCGATTGAAAGTCTTGAGGACTTTGACCTGATTCTTAAACGAGAATGTTATTTTGAGATGGTTCATCTCATGGGCTATTCACTTTCACAAGCCCCGCCTCCCCTTCCAATTGAAGAACCTTGGGGATGTGATTTTAATTTTTTCGAGATCAATGTGGTTAGCTCCGTCTACGAGTGCTCACCCCTGTCCCGAGATTGAATCCAAGATGGTTCTTAGCTCTCCGGATATGGATCCTGTTCCACCATGCTCGGCTCATTTTGAGTCATATATTAATGTTGATTCTTCTTTCTCAGATTTGTATGCCTCGTTAGATTATCCTACCACCTCGGATGGTGACTTACGGGTGGATAAGTTGATCTCACACTCGTTGACTTTCGCACTTCCTCCCGTAAGTGCCCTTGAGGATCACTCCATGTCTCATGAGGAGTGTGTGTCCCCTACTCTTGAGTTGTATCATATTCCCCCACCCTTTGTCCCCCCGAGCCACCCTTTGTCCCACTCGATCCACCCTTTATCCCACCCGACCCACCCATTGTCCCTTCCACCCCACCATAAGGTCTGGTCCTTGATATTATACCTTGCATGTTCCCATCCATATATTTGGATCCTATCCTGAAACCACCCTCCATCATCCACGAGAGTATATGTGATGACACTCTCACTGGTGACATTGAGCTTGTTCCTTTACGCACACCACTTCCTTGTGGTGTTGATTTTTCTTCCCGACAGCTTCCTGACGTGTCACGTCGCGACCATTATCACCTTTCATTTATAGAATGACCATGTGCTTTATATGAGCCCCACCACATCCCTGATGCCAAACCATATTGCCTTCCCATCGAGTTAGAGCATCATTCTTATAGGGTCCTTGTTGCCCTCACCGTTATGCTTAATAAAGCCCATGACCGATGCCTATTCACCTTCACCCTTACCCATATCCTTCTTCCCACCCATCCTTGGTCTACTGATGCTTTGTATCGCGTGAAGCAATTTTCCGTACAAGTGCATTGACCCTCTTAGCCTGTACCAACAAGATTGGTGCTTCAGTCTTATTTGAGGGTGATTATCATCACCTGATTTTCCTGTCACCCCGCGCTTTCCTAATTCTTATCCTTAGGGTGAGTTCCCTTCGGTCTGACTGAAGACATTAAACTCAGCGCTACCGAGAGACATCCCATTATTTCGGAGTATAAGTCTTATCCTGTTTGGGGGTGGTGTTTCACACCACCCAATGCTTTCCCATGTTTCTAGACTTATATGTTTTTTTTATCTTATCACTTATTAAGGTTTCTTCTTGGGTACATCTGCTACACTTCATTAGCGGTTGATTCTAGTAATATTTTTCCTCCCTTCTGCTCTCAATTTTAAAAATCATTTTATTTAACATCGAGGACGATGTTTATTTTTGTTTGGGGGTGGGTAATTGTATCAAAATCATACATCTTTTGAAAAAAATTAAAATCCTAATTTTTAAAATTTTCGTGCAGCTTCTTTTATCTCATTCATTAACGTGAATTTTCTATCATCCACCTTTTAAGTCTAGGAATCAAGCTAGAGGATATTTTTTCTATATAACTTATGTAATACATACCAAGGCATTTCGCATCATGAATTTCTAGACTCAATAAAATTTGCTCACTTATCACGTCACTACGGTTTAGAGTTGAAGAGTACTACAATTCCCAAGAAAACCTTAAAGATCACTAGTGGAGACTTTAGCTTGTGAGATTCGTGCCTTTCACATTTCAGAGAGTTTTATGCAATCTCCGAGTCACAAGTTGATTCAACTTCCTTTGGGTCTGCACTTAATAGTTGTATGATCTCATTATTCTTCACCAAATTTTTGGTTTGATCACTGAGAACAACATCACTTTCGAGTTGTAAGAAACGTGTGTCTTTCAAATTTGTCCCGATCACCAAACTTTCACCCATACATCATACATTAGGGGTGTAAACGGGTCGGGTCTGGATCGAGTCTGGGTATATCCAGATCCGATCCGGGTATATTTTTAACGGATCGGGTCTTACCCGATTACCCGACGGGTCTCAGAAAATGGATCCAGACCCGGATCCGCTAAGGCCCGGAGACCCGACCCGAATACCCGACCCGATTATATATATATATAAACTGTTTTTATATAAATATAACTTATATTTATATAAAAACAGTTTTATATAAAAACAATATAAAAACTGTTTTTATATATATATATAAGTTATATTTATATAAAAACAGTTTTATATAAAAAACAGTTTTATATAAAAACAGTTTTTTTTATATAAAACTGTTTTTATATAAATATAACTTATATATATATATATATAAACAATTTTTATATAAAAGAAAACTGTTTATATATATATATATATATATATATATATATATAGTCTTACATATAGTTACTAAAGAGATTGGCTCATATGCGGACCATCTTTACGGACCACCTTTACGGACTTAAAAAAAACTGCCAAAACGACTGGCCATTTCTCGTTTCGGTTGCCCAGCAAATTGACGGTGCATCTTTTGTCCCAAAACCCCACAAAACAATTTCTCTCTCATAAGCAAAAACCCAACAAGCTGCTACTACAAATCTTACCTCCTTACTTCAACAAATTCTTGCACAAATTGCAACAACAAAAACGACAACATCTGTCCCAAAACCCCACAAAAACGACAACATCTGTTCATGGAACCCCCAACAAGCTGTTACTATCTCAGAGTAAGTATTTTTTTTGCTTTGTTTTTATTAATCGCAGTTGAGCCCTAGTTTTTGTTCCCTACCCCACAAAAACGACAACATCTGTTTTTATATAAGTAAGTTTTTTTTTTTTTTTTGTTCTTAATTGTGGCTTAGCCCTAGTTCTGCGTTTTTTTTCTCATATATGTACAACAAAAACAACACCATGTAATCGTTTTTCTTAATTGAGGCTAAGCTCTAGTTTTTTAATTTTTTTTTCTCATTGTTGCTGGAAAAAAATCTATATATGTAAAGCCCTAATTTTCTTACATTTTTCCTTCTCATTGTGGTTGAATAATTTATATAATCGAAAAGCCCTAGTTTTTTGTTGTTGTTGTTTATTTTTTTTTTGCTTTTTTTGCATTCTATTATTTAAACTGAATTTATTTTAATTTTATTTCAGAAAAATGGATGATTCAAGTGTGGGATTGAACAAAGAAATACTTGATAATGTTTTCAACCCCCAACTAGCAATGGAAATTACACCAAAAAATGGGCAAGAGTTCCAAACACTTGATGACGCTTGGATTTTTTATAATCGATATGCCAAGGAAGCTGGATTTAGCGTTAGGAATTGGTCTGTTAAGAGGTGCCGAGTAACAAATGATATCGTTAGAAAGGAGTATGTATGTTTCAAACAAGGAAAGTCTACCCTCATAACAGATGCAAATTCATCTAGACGACGAGGTTCCACTAGAGACCTTACAACCGCAAGCTTTGCATTACAATCCTCTCTAGTGGAACCTCGTCGTCTTGATGAATTTGCATCTGCTATGAGGGTAGACTTTCCTTGTTTGAAACATACATACTCCTTTCTAACGATATCATTTGTTACTCGGCACCTCTTAACAGACCAATTCCTAACGCTAAATCCAGTTTCCTTGGCATATCGATTATAAAAAATCCAAGCGTCATCAAGTGTTTGGAACTCTTGCCCATTTTTTGGTGTAATTTCCATTGCTAGTTGGGGGTTGAAAACATTATCAAGTATTTCTTTGTTCAATCCCACACTTGAATCATCCATTTTTCTGAAATAAAATTAAAATAAATTCAGTTTAAATAATAGAATGCAAAAAAAGCAAAAAAAAAATAAACAACAACAACAAAAAACTAGGGCTTTTCGATTATATAAATTATTCAACCACAATGAGAAGGAAAAATGTAAGAAAATTAGGGCTTTACATATATAGATTTTTTTCCAGCAACAATGAGAAAAAAAAATTAAAAAACTAGAGCTTAGCCTCAATTAAGAAAAACGATTACATGGTGTTGTTTTTGTTGTACATATATGAGAAAAAAAAACGCAGAACTAGGGCTAAGCCACAATTAAGAACAAAAAAAAAAAACTTACTTATATAAAAACAGATGTTGTCGTTTTTGTGGGGTAGGGAACAAAAACTAGGGCTCAACTGCGATTAATAAAAACAAAGCAAAAAAAAATACTTACTCTGAGATAGTAACAGCTTGTTGGGGGTTCCATGAACAGATGTTGTCGTTTTTGTGGGTTTTTGGGACAGATGTTGTCGTTTTTGTTGTTGCAATTTGTGCAAGAATTTGTTGAAGTAAGGAGGTAAGGTTTGTAGTAGTAGCTTGTTGGGTTTTTGCTTATGAGAGAGAAATTGTTTTGTGGGGTTTTGGGACAAAAGATGCACCGTCAATTTGCTGGGCAACCAAAACGAGAAATGGCCAGTCGTTTTGGCAGTTTTTTTTAAGTCCGTAAAGGTGGTCCGTAAAGATGGTCCGCATATGAGCCAATCTCTCTCTCTCTCTCTCTCTCTCTCTCTCTATATATATATATATATATATATATATATATATAATATTATATATAAATATATATTTATTATATTATATATATACACATTCGGGTCGGGTCCTTATCGGATCGGAGTCATGTATATCCAGATCCGATCCATTAACTAATCGGATAATCGGGTAATCGGATAATCGGGTCTATAAAATTTGCTCAGATCCGTTAATTTAGGTCGGGTCCGGATCGGGTCCGGGTCCAGACCCGGTCCATTGACAGCCCTATCATACATCATACATCCATTTACCTTTTATTTTTAATATCATCCCCATACACTATCCCCATTTCCATATCAACTCCATTTTCCACCCACCATTTTGAAAAAGAGAAGAGTGTTGAGAGTGTAAAAGAAAAAAAAAGGAAAAAAAAAAAGAAAAATAGAAGAAAAAAGATAAAAAGAGTGGGAAAAAAAGGGAAGAAAAAAAAAGAAAAAGAGAAACTTTGCAGTCAAGTTCTTGTGAAATAAAGACATTTGTTCCTTAAGTGTAATACACTCTTCTCTAACATCCAACATCGATCCATCATATCACCTCATATCATCCCATCTTTCTCACTTTATTTCCCCCTCACCCATAATCATTCATATTTTCCCTTAGGTGTTCGAGCAAATGAAGGTCAACATGATAAATAACTTGACGTTCTCACTATAGTGATTAGCATTCTTTCATGAGATCATTTTTTTTAAATGTTCATTCTTTCTTATAAGTGTGTGAGATGTTTGAACTTGCTTACAGTTACTCACCTCCTCACGCACAAGACGATACACTCGCCCAAATCTCGTGAGTTCGTTTGAGAGAGTTATATCTGTGAGATTTTAAAGTTGAAGCATTGATTCCAAAAAGGAGATCTAGGAATTACTCTTATGATACTCGATCCATGTTGACTGATTGGTACACACGTTGAGTTCTAGGAAGGATGCGCCTTGAGTACTCACTTAGTTAATTTTTTTTATACTTCTAGCTTGTATTCCTCAAAATATTTATCTCGTGATGGATTGAGCGATTGTTCTACGTATAATAAGAAATTGACTTTCATTTATAAATAAAGAATTTTGTGGGTATAATCCCTGCAAATTCTCACGAGACAAAACTTGTCCTATAGGGCAGCCTATAGGTTTAAAGGTTTGTTGCACATACTAAGTCAACCGCAAGTGCCCGCGAAAGTGGTACACTTTTGGTTTCTTATCTTTATTTATCTCTATATTTTTCTCGAGGACTAACAATGTTCTATTTGGGGATGGTGTGATAAGCACCCAAAAGTGTTTAAATAAAATCCCAAATACATAAATTTTTATTGCCAATTATCGACAAAATGGGTCTTATGCGCGTATTTGTCTGTTTTGTAGGCTTGTTTGCTCTTGCGGATTAAAAAGCAATATTTTGAGGAAGATGCGCGTTAAAATGAGCTAAAATCCAGTCCCTTATCCTTCCCCCAAACTCGAACCCTCATGTGTTTAGTTTGCACCTTTTTATTTTTTTAGATTTTATTTTTATTTTTATTTGAGCCGTTTTTAATTTTTAGGATTTATTTTATATTTTATTTAGAATTTTGTATATATTTTTAGGATTTAGTTGTGCGTGTCATATATATTTAGGTGTGAGTTTTATTTTATTTGATTTTTAGTTTTGTCATATTTTATTAGGTTTATTAGTACTATTTTATTTTAAGTCTTTTCTTTTTAATATAAGTATTTTTTTTATAGTTTTAATAGAATTTATGTTATTTAGTTTTATTTTATAGATTTGTAAATATTTATTATAGGTTAGGTTTTAATTTTTATAGATTTTAATTTTAGTTTTATTAGTGTTATTTTATGTAGTCTTAGATTTTATTTTTAGGTTGTAAATATTTTATTTTTGTTTTATTTGCAATTTAAACACACACAAACACCTTATCTAACATACACCTCATCACACCTAAACCTCTCACCCATTATCTTCCCCACACACTCTCTCTCCTCACCTCCATTAATAAAAAGATACCCATCTTCATTCACTAACCCATTCCTCATCTTATCCCTCCAACTTTACCAAAAACACCTAAACTACCAAACCCCCTTACCCATAGCTAAACTCAAAATCCACCATGATCCCACTACCAAATACCCAAAACCCGGAGCCTTACCTGACCCTCTTTAACCCGCGACTCGATTCCATACCTCCATGTCCGATCACCACCTCCGGCCCCGACCCACAAACCCGTAACCCCTTATGCCCGATCAAATCCCCGCATGCCTGAATCCATACCTCTCCTATCCGATCCAAAGCTCGTTGACCCGAACTCCCAGTTAAACCCAAACGTGACCCATTTACCATATCTACCAAAAACCCTGCCAAAACCAAACATAAAATCTACATATGTTATATTCCCTACTTCCTAAAATACCCTCACACCCTCAATTCTCACATGCACTCTTATCTCTCCTTAAACTACCCTCACCCAAATACCTTCCATACCTCATGCACTATTTATCCTTCCAACTTTACCCCTTGCTCCATGGTGTCTACAATTTAAGAAGACCCAAGGAGAGATAACCCATAAAGAGAGGACCTAAAAAAAACTAAGTAGAGAAGAGAAGCAAGGAGAATTCTAGAGATTTGAGAGATAAACATTTTATTAGTTTTTTTTACTGTAGTTTTTATTTTCTTTTTTAGAGATTAGTGAGAAATAAAATTGTTGAGAGATTCAATTGAGTGATGTATTGAATTAGAAAATTATTTGGATGCTCAAATTGGATGAATGAGATACTTAAGTTAAATGAAGAATTAGAGTTCAATTTTACAAATCAACGAGACTTATTTGAAAATTTGTTCTCTCATCTCTTCTACTTTATTTTATTGCCTTTAATTACTTGATTATTGTGTATATTCACCATGTTGGGATAAAACCCCTTTCAAGGGGTGGGATGAGCCATTATTTAATGTTATTTTAATGAATTAGTTTGTTCATTTGAAATTCCCTTTGAATGTTAATTTTGATCCTCCGCCCTTCAATTTACGCCTTGATAGAGGGTAAATGATGTTTGAGAGAAAATCAAAATTCGAGATATAATACCGATTTTAAAATCGAACTAGAGATGGGGGTTTCTCAAGTGTGGTATTATTCCTTGAATTTCTACTCTAAATTTTATTTTCTAAGATTTATATGAATTTTAATGAATCGATCCTAGTAGGTGATTTATTAAAAGGAGAACAAATCTATTTTCTAAAGTTGTGGGGGATTTAAACTTAATTTTCTAAAAGGTTAATGTTAAAGTTGCATTTGTGATGAGAGTTGACTTGCAATTTAAACACTAATTTGGGAGATTTCAAATGAGTAAATTAACTATTTAGAATAACTAGAATATGTGGTGTAGTCCCATTTCTTGATTGTTTTCACATTTGTTTCCTCACTTTATCTCTGAATTTAGTGTTTAATTTTGTTCTTCATTTTTTTAGTCACTTACTTTAGTTATCTCTCCACTCCCATGAAAATTGTTTTAATATTAAAAAAGAGAAAAAGTAAAAAGTCTAAAAGAAATTAAAGAAAAAAAATGAATTACATTACTTCTCATTTGTTTCACTCCTTAGATTAGGATTGACATCCTTACTTACCTCTATACAAGTTTGTTATATTTTTGTGTATGTGATAAAGAAATTCATTAGCTTGGCTTGACAACAACGACAGAAACATTAAAAAGCCAAAGTTATCATGCAACGTAACTCGTTAGGGGTGACGACTCCAGAAATGGCACTTAAGCCGTGTGAGTTGAAATTACTCCAATGAAATCAAGTAGAGACAGGTATTGAACCTATCACATTGCCATTCTTCACGGTGGGTGGTGTTAACCCTCTTTCACAAATAAGCTGGACTCTTTCGTCAATGGATTTTAAGGCAGACCTCATTCTAGCTTTCCACTATGCATAATTCGACCCATCGAAGACAGGCATCCTATTATACAAATTATCCACAAATTCAAAATTTTAAAGATCACCAATTTAAAATAATTGATATCCAAAATTTTGTAAAAAGGATCACATAATATTTTAGTGCAACTGGCTCTGATACTAATTTGAAAATGTGGAAATTCTATAGAATGATTATTATCTTAGGACAACCACACATAAATTAAATTTTAGCAAATTTTATCTTGAATTAATTTAGTGTGCATGCAGTGATTAATTTACACAGTGCAAAAAATGTGTGTGCAGTGCGTGTAAGTATGACTCAAGTGCAAGCCGATTGTTCAAGTAATAATCCCGGTAAGTTGGGGGTTGATCCTCAAGGAATAGGATAAAATCGTAACGATTACTAAGGAAAGGTGTCTAAAACCTAAATATTTACTCTTCGAAAGAAAAAGAAGAAGTGATGAATTTTTATGAGATTTTTTTTTATCTAAAGCAAACTTATTATCAAATGCAATTTAACTAAACTAAAGCAAATGTTGAAAATTTCAAGTTTTGAAAACTATTTGAGAAAAGTGGGATCAGGATCCAATCCCCCAAACCGTCGATAATTTCGTTGGATACCAGATTTTCAAAAACTATATTTATAATTTGAAGAAAATATTAAAATTTTCAAAGTACTAAACATATGAGAATTTTACTCCACACAATATCTAGTCAATAAATAATTTAACGTGAATGACAAGAATGCCAACTCACGTAGTATACCCTCAAACACTCCGTTTACTTGGGGTAAATGAAGTTAAGAGACCTATAATACTCGTTCCGACAAAATATTAAACCTACGAATTATCTATCCAACATATATACCTAGGTTGGGTTCATGTATCCCAACCCACAAATTATCTAGACGAACCTATTAAATCTAACTAAGCATGAATTATTTACATAGCATGAAGACATGCTTATATATATATGGCAAGAAAGCATGTAATCAATGGCAAAGAAGAAATAGAAAGAGAAGAATGATCATAACCAATCTTAGAAGAAAAACCAGAAAGATATATAAACTTGTATTGAATTTGCATGCATGTGAAGGACAAATATTAAATTTTCTTGGTCCTTTATTTCCCTATCTTTCTTCTCCATGAAAATCAATGTAAAACTATGCCTAGTTGAGTTTTTAGACTCTTAATGTGACCTAACATAAGTCCTAGGTTGTTTTGCAAGACTCCTAAAATAAAATAACTCGTTAACTAAAAATAAGGCAAAAGGTCAAATTCCCGTATCAGGTCTGTCGAACTGCTTCGCCTTGTACCCAAAACGATTCTCTAGGGCGAATCGGTTCTACTCCATGACAAATCGATTCTGTTAGGGGGAATTTCTTATACTACACTTTTCCCCTGGATTTATTTCTGATCTTCAAAAGGTCATAACTTCTTTACCATAGCTTGAATTTGGATTTCGTTTCTTCCAGCGTGCTCGTAACTTCAAGCTCTTAAATTTTCCAGTTGGCTCCATCTCCGGGTTTTGGATATAAAATTACAATATTGTCGTTGACTCTCCTTTCCTTTATTTCTTTCACCGTTTCGGTTTTCCTCTCGCATCTACTTGCACAAAATACCTGTAAAATAAGAGAGAAATACACAAAAAAGGAAATACTTGCCAAAAAGATTAGTAGCATGATTATGACATAAATCCAATCTAATTACAATGCACGTAACCGTAAAAGTAACGAAATTAAGGGGATACATATGAAATATTTACGCCGAATCAATCCCGCTAACTTAGAACGTTGCTCGTCCCGAGCAACGTAAAACAATAAACATTTGATCTAAGTGAACTTCCAAATAATTATTGGGAGAGAATATCTCTTTCGCGGGCAAGCGATTGCATTTAGCGTATACAACAAGTCGTTAAACCTCTAGGCAACCCGAGTAGGACAAGTGGTGTCTCGTGAGGGATTGAAGTGAATTTACCCATAAAATTCATTTTTTGACTAAAATAAAATATAAAAATATTTAAAAATTATACAATTTAAAAATTCAGAAAAATAATCACCTTAAATTTGTATTCAATAATCTCAATTCATAAGTGTGTGTGCGCGAAGCCGAAAATTACACCGCTAACTTCCACCGATTGACCATTACGTTACTTTTCCAAAAATCGCTTTGATTCAATTTCTCACGGAATGCACTCACAAACAAATGACTCAGAATGTGGCTATTTTTCTCGATATACGTGATATTAAGAGAAAATATAATGGACACGAATTCACGCACAGTAATTGAAAGACATAATATTTGGGTGAAAAAGATCTCATAAACGGATTACAATAATTGAAAAATGAAAAACATCATCTTTATCCCCACCGTTTTGTCACTTTATTATCTTTTCGTGTTTTAACTTTCTATCCGGTAATTGATTTCGTTATTCGGACTCAGTTAGAACTTTTTAGGGTTAAGGTAATTTAGGTAAAAATGGGAATGTTTGGAAAATTCGGAGTTAGAAAATTTTCTTGCGATGTCCACAAGCATTCTTTTGGGCTTTTGCTATTTTTCTCCTATTTTTCATATTTTTTCATATTTTTCATGTTTTCTTTCTATTTTTGTTGAGAATTTTTTTCTATTTTTCTTGCCCCTTTTTATGTACCATTGTGGACTTAATGGATGAATTTTCAATTTTCACAACAATTGGGTTTTTCGGGTTATCAAACGAAAAGGCTATAATTTATTAGGCTCAATTGGGCTTGCAAAAGGATAAAAATTTTCACAATTTTATATGGCTAGTATTTTTTCGGGGTAACAAACGTTGGCCTAACTTCATTTATCCGAATTATTAATTACATTACCATATGCTTTTCAAGATTAATTTTAATTATGAGATATTTTGGCGGGTTTTCAAAATAATATCTTACTCGTGTTTCTTAACCAATCAAAGCAATAATTTAGAGATCATCAACGACTATTTAATCACTGAAATGAACTTTGAGTTAACTTTTAACTCAGAGTGATTTAATTACTTAGAAAAAATGATAGGCTCGAAATCTCGCCGAGTTAAAAATATCCACATTTATTCGTTTAGTTGTCATTTTTCGCTCAATTTCAGTGCATTAGATTTTTACAAAATTGAGACTTCAAACAAAAATTTAGTGATATTTTTGAAGATTTTAAATTCATTTTTTTTTTATTTTGGAAAATGATATTTTTGAATTTATTCAAAAATTTTCATTTTTTTTGAACTTTTTGACACTTTTCAATTTTTTTGGGCATTTTAAAATTTGTGAAGTTTAAAAGACACGCTCATCACCCCTAACTTAGACTTTTGCATTGTCCTTAATCAAATGGACTAAAATCTAAATAAGAAAAGAAAGAGTGTGAAAATGAAACGAACAAATAATTAAAATGCAATTTTTTTAATTAAATAATTAATTACAATGCATTAACAAGGAAAGAAAATTGCATAGTTCTTTAAAAAAAATACATCACTAAAAGCATAAGAACTATATAATAAAAGAACCATATATATACCCCCAAGATTTAGTGCGAGGGGTCGGGAGCGTCGGGGTCACGAGTGTATGGATCGTAGAAATAACTCGGGAGCTGTGCATCGGGCCCCATGTTCAAGCGGTACAATTTCGCTTTGAGGCGCATCATCATGCTCATGTCGTGCCGATAATCTCTTCAGTCAACCTTTGCTCCTCCCGGTATTTTGTGATAAACCCGTCAATACGAGTCTCCAAGTCGTCAATTCGGCGATTGAGAAGCACCGTATGATAGGTGCTCACGTCGAAACCAGTCTCATAATCCAAGTTGGCCTTTTACTAGTAATCACCCCTAACTTGGACATTATCACCACCCTCTTCATCATCACCACCTTCCTCCATCTCAACATCCTCGAAAATAGGAGGAGGGGGTTGCGCATTTCGCAATTAGCTCGTACTTGGCTCAATGGACGAGGCATTTATGGGGCTTGGTATGCGGGTGTAAGTACCTCCTCCGGGGACATGGTCATCGATGCAAAGGTTGCAAATAAACCTCGCGTAATGAAGAGACATCTTGACCTTTTTGTCAAAGGCAGCGACAGGAATATCTTGAAGATAAATGTGTTCAAGGCTAACTTGTCTTTGCTCATTAAGTAAATGGCAGAGAAAATTACCATGTTATAGGAAGATGGCCGAATTGTTAGTGGTGGGGAGAATGGTACAGCACGTGATGAGGTGGGCATAACGAATGCGTTCGGGAAGTCGCCTGAAGGGAAAAATGTTCGTCGTCCATTTGCATTCAGGTGCCAACAATCAACGCACGCTTGCTTGGAAATGAGAGATGCGTTCTTCGAATGTGTGTGATTTTACGAAATGATCACCCTCGTGGACCTCATTTTGTGTTGAATAATGTCAAGGGATAGGGGCACTCTTTTCTTGCGGATATAGGCCTCGTATTGGCCTTGGGATTTTTGAATGAGCGTCCCATAGAAAGGATGCACAACTTGGTCGTACACGGAGTTGGTGAGGGGGTTCAACCATCGACACCAATCGAAATGACTAAAAAGGGTGACAACCTTGGCAAGGAAGTCATCCCATTAGACTTGGCATTCGACGAACACCATTCGAGTGGGACCAAAGAAATACTTGACCCAATTCCACTCTTGACATGAGCGAAACCCATCGTTCTCGCCCTCATTTATGATGTCTACGGATTCGTACTTGGTTGGGTAAGTCATGGCTCAATTTGGTGGAGGATAACTTGAGTAAATTTAAAAGTGTAGAGGGAATAATTTGGTGTGTGGGAAATGGTGGGGTGGGAGGGGTTTTATAGGTGATGGAATGGTGGGAAAGGGTGGGAAGGGGAAAAGTTGGGTGGGAAAGTTTTGGAGGAGATGAATTTGGATTTGGTTAGGGTTGAAGCGGGGTATAAGGATGAAATTTTTTTATAGAGAGGGAATATGAAAGGTTGGGGGGGGGGGGGGAAGGGAATGTATTTGGTGGGAAAAAGGGGGAAAGAGAAGATTTTTGAGCAGGTCTAGCTAATCGATTCAGACCTAGGGCGAACCGATTCGGCTCAACTTTCTTCCCAAACTCGAGTTTTTGCTCCCTTATTTCATAGGTTAAGACATGGGGATGCCGCAACACCTTGAAATTCACTACTAAGACCATTCTTTCATTTTTGGTGGCCGAATCTCATAAAAAACTCATCGATTTGTGACTTACGCTCTCTTGGGGCATGGTAGAGAAAAAATTTATGTTCCTAACTCTTGCTAATGCTGAACCGAACGAATCCTAAACACTCGAAAACACACACAACTCACACTATACAACAAATTCACCCCATACACATCGGGGGTGCGACGACCTCTCTCGAAAACTTATTCATCCCCGTATATGGGGTTCGATAACCAAATCACGTTGACTTCCTCAACACACGCCTCTATATTTGGATTTAGGCGTTTTCCCTTCACTTTGAACGTGTCCCCATCTTTTGGATTTTCTAATTCTATCTCACCATGGGGAAACACCACTCTCACAACAAACGGGCTGGTCCACCACGAACATAATTTGTGGGGAAATAAATGGAGCCGTGAGTCATATAAAAACATTTTTTGAGCTATACATATCGAACCATAGGGAAACACCTCTCTCACAACAAACAAGCCGGTCCACCATGAACGTAACTTGCCACAAGTTTCATACGCTCCTATATACCTAGGTTGGGTTCACGTATCCCAACCCTCTAATTATCTAAACGAACACATTAGATATAACTAAGCATGAATTATCTATATAGCAGGAAGACATGATATAGATATATGGCAAGAAATTATGTAATTAATGGCAAAGAAGAAAGAAAAAGAGAAGAATGATCACAAACCAATCTTAGAAGATAAACTGGAAAGATATATAAACTTGTATTGAATTTGCATGCATGTGAAGGGAAAATATTGAATCTTATTATCCCTTTCTTTCCTTAGCTTTCTTCTTCGTGAGAATCTAGGTAAAACTATGCCTAACTATGTTTTTAGACTCTGCATGTGACCTAACATAAGTCTTAAGTCATTTTGGAAGACTCGTAAAACCATACAACTCATAACCTAAAAATAAGGCTTAAAGTAAAATTCCCGTATCAGGTATGTCGAATCTGTTCGCCTTGTACCCGAACTGATTCACCCTAGCGAACCGGTTCTACTCCATGCCAATCAGTTCTGCTAGGGGGAAATTCTTGTATTTCACTTTTGCCCCTAGATTTGTTTCTTATCTTCAAAAGCTCAAAACTTCTTCACCATAACTCAGTTTGGATGCCATTTATTCCCGTGTGCTCGTAATTCAAGCTCTTTAATGTAATACCCCGTATTTTCGAGCATTATATATTTAATTAATTCGGCTAAATTTGAATTACAAGTGTGTCGTAATTTAATTGAATTAATTGCTATTTGTTTATTTAAATATTAATTGAGAAAGATAATGATTAATATAAATTAAATAAAATTTACTAAGTGTGTAGTAAATAATACGTGATTATTATTATACGTTGTAGTGAGTTGAACGACAAAATTTTGTTATATCTTAATCGGGAGTCGGGTATAAACTATGTTGAGGTCGAGATGTGAAATCAGAGTAAAGTGACTCAGATGATGATTTTGAGTGCACGGTTGATTCCGAATAGGTCGAGATAGTTAGAATAGAGTACCCATGGCCAGTAATTGGGTCTCGGGATATTTTTGGGCATAACCGAGCTCACACGAGGGTGTTCAGGTCATTTGGGCTTAGCCCATAAGCCTAATTTTGGGATTAACAATATTAAACCTAAATTATGGAGTTGGTGGCAGCCATAAATCAAATAGAAAACCCTAGATCTGTAGAGAAGAAAGGAGGTAGGAAGAGGGGAGCTTTTGGGAGCAAATTTGAAGAGGGATTGAGGTGCTTGTGTCAAATTCATCCTCTTCATCAAAGGAATCAGACTCTACAAATCTAATCAGGAAAGTGGTTAACTTGCTTTCAATATATATTGCAGTATTTCGATTCATATCATAGTGGGTGTGATTGAAAATTCATTTTTGGGTGGGTTTCATATAAAAATGGGTTTTTATTAAATTGGACATTTTGTAATGAAAAAAGTGAGAATTATAATGCTATACGATTATAGGTTGCAAGAACTAGAATTTTACGAGAAACCCAATAATTATGTTTAATTTCGGATTATAGAATCTAAGTTGTGAGCGATCAAATTGAAACCTGGATAAAAACTCAAATCGAGAAATACTGGATATTGAGTTAATTCGATGATGATTAAAGGTTTCTAGGATGATTAGGACCTGTTGTTATATAAATTAAATGTTGATTTGAATTGGGTGAAGTGTTGAGAACAAACCAAAAGCTTTAAGGGTTAATAATGGTGAATTTTGTAACAGAGCATGTGAAGAAAGTGACCTGTTCGCAGTGAATACAATTCGATTCCTAAGCCGAATCGATTTGGCAAGGGGAATCGATTCGGAATAAGACCGAATCGATTCGGCTTCCCAGAAAAGGGGAATTTTTGTGTTTGTTCCCTAAATGCATAATTAATTGTTCGGGGAAATTTTGTGTTGTTTTTAAAATATAGGGAGGGACCTATTGAATTCCAGTAGGCTATAGTAAGGAAGTGGTTAGCCAATTTGGGAGAATTCTAAGGCTAGGGACATTATGGACATATTATGAAATTGAGATAATTTTGGATATCGGGATGGAATTTCAGGTAGAGTGAGTAAACCTAACTTGTGAACACCAGTATGCTAATGAGAAATTAGAGTCGGGTAGATAGACTCGGTTATTATAGGCTAGTGCCAAGGGAGTTAGGCACGGGTTAGCTGGACTTAATCGACTTTAACTATATATATGTGTGTGTGTGTGTGTGTGTGTGTTTATGTGTGTGTGTGTGTGTGCTTATTATAGATATCATTGTGAATGATATTTATAGGAATACATAACCCTTTAGTGCTATCATAGGAGGTTGCGCGATGTAGGTGAATCCCCTGGCTTGTGACAATAAGGAGAGTATAATCCCCAGGTCATAACGTTTATTATTTTGTGTTGTGTTTCTTTTCGGGGTGAGACGTCTTAGGTATGATTCAACCTCACACTCAGGGAACTAGGACCGCCTCCACTAAGTTTATATTTTTACCAGATTTGGTGTGAGCTAACTATCTCGTGGTATTCGGGTTGAATTGAGTATACATGGGGTGATAGCATTTTAGATAAAGCATCCGGTGAGTTATTACTCGGGAGGTTGGAAACTTTATACGACATGTGTGTGAATGTTGTAGTATAATTATACGTATATAATAGTGAGAATATTCAAACATAGATAAAATACATGAAGTGAAATTGTATTATTTATATAACTAGTGAGAATGTTATATGATTTTATTAGACTTGATTAAAAGAGCTACTGGGTAAAATAACTTAATATTCAATAGTAATATTACTCGGGCTAGAGTAGTGGATAAGGAAGGGTTCATAACAAGGCTTGTTAGACGGGGTAGTACAACTAGATGGGTTGTGAGGAAAGCGATAGGTGTGATAAATAATTGAGGGATGAGTATTGTCTCAAGGGAGTGTGTCACTAGCTTAAATATGAAAAGTATTCATGAATTTTAATTACTGCAAACTTAATCACTTGAAACTGTTTTTCAAATATTTTGGGTTCTAACCCTTGCCAAAAGTATTTTCAAAACCTTTTAGGTGTCCAGCCACAGGGACGCCAGTCTTGATTATCAATTACAGGGGTGCGTAGCTACAACATATGTGGATGCATGCAGGATTTGGACTAGACGACTCAGTTGTTAATTTTTAGATTAGGATTTTCTTATCTCAGTATTTCATTTTTGGGTGTGTTGACCCTTCAATACTTTATTCAGTTTATTCAGTTCAGACTTGTATTGGGATTTATTTATTATCTAGTGGATTTATTATTTGGATTTGGGATTTATAGCCGATGGCTTATTCAGTAAGACATTTATTTATTTATATATTGTGATGGTTTAGGCTCTATTATTGTGTGAATGGTTTAATCTAGTTTTTCGCATTTTGTTATCTATTAAATGAAAAGATAAAAATTTGACACCGACTTAATTAACTAATAGTTGATTAGTAATTAATATTTTTCGACAGTGATGCTAAGAATGTACCAAATGAGAATCCTGTTTTAATTTAATAAATGACTGATCACCCAGTATTTAATTAAACGGGGTGTCACATTCAACTTTTCAGTTGGCTCCGCCTCTAGGTTCTGGCTGAAAAATTACAAAATTGCCCTTGATTCTCCTTTACTTAATTTCTTTCACCATTTTGGTTTCCCTCTCACATCTACTTGCACTAAATATCTGTAAAAAAGGATAGAAATACACAATATCGGAAATACTTACCAAAAAAGTTAGTAGCATGATTATGAGATAAATCCAGTCTAATTACAATGCATGAGACCGTAAAAGTACCAAAATTAAGGGAATAAATATGAAATATATACGTCGAATCAGTAGTCCAAATTAAATATGGCAAACCAAGCAGATAAGCATGCGAAGAGGTACGAAAAAATCCTTTCGGTCAAAACCTTTATTTTAGCACTGTACAAGAATTGACAGACACAATACGACTTATAGACTGCTTAGCTCTCTAAGTATAACACCCAGTTTTTCAAGTCTTCTTCAGCAACGGAACAGTCTATCACCGCCCAAGGAAGCAATCTTCCCTCGGCATCCACCAATTAGCCTTCTTCCTCATCAATAGAGCCTCTGCTCCATAAATCAACAGTAGAGATGAACTCCACAAGGGTTCTTGAACATGGAAGTGTTCTTTTTGATTTGAAAAAGTGATATCTAAATTTCCAAGGGGTTTGGATGAAAATTAGTAGAGTTTGATCACAAAAGGAACTCTAAAAGGGTGTGGAAAAGGTTTTAAAAGAGTTCTTAAAGACTATAATCTCACATCATTTATAAGAAAGTTTATTACAAAAGGATAAACATTAGAGATTTGGATCATATTTAATTAAAAAATAAAATCTCGCACACTAGTTGGAACGACCTGGTACCTCGTTCGAACGACATACCTTTTTCGTTCGATCAGGCTTCCAATAAAATTTCGAGCGACATTCCAGTTCTTGATGAATAATCAACTCGTTCGATCATGGGAACACTCGTTCTAACAACGTACCCTATCTCGTTTAAGCGACTTCCAATGAGACTTCGAACGAAATTCCAGTACTGACCAAAAGGCGTCATCCCAGATTTCGTTCGAACATAAAACTTATTTTAACGACATAGTGTAACTCGTTCGAACGACAAGCAAAACTCGTTCTAACGAGTCGTCAATAGTTTTCAAATTTTCTATAAAAATATTTTGAAATTCAAAATCTTAAAAAGATGTTAACCCATGGAAAAGTAAAGGCTTTACCAAACAACCTGTAATACCACGTATTTTTATGGCTTTTAATTATGAGATTAATTAAATGAAATTGCTTTAAATTATGGGATTAATTAAATTGATTTGGGATAATTAATGGAAAATTAATTCAGATTTAAATAACTAGCGAGACTAGAGTTAGTATATTATTATGATGATAATGTTGAATATTACTGGGTGATTATGGTAATATGTGATTATTGAATTTATTAACATTATCGTGAGTTAAAAATACGGCAGTTTCAGTAATTAAGTTGGGACGCGCGTGTTAGTCGTGTCAAGACCCAATTTAATGGATTTAAAATTAATTTATTTTTATGTCACCTGTATGATCATTTTGAGTGCTCCAACGTGTCCAGAAGGGTCGAGATAGTCAGAAAACACTAGCCGGGGGTATAGTTTGGGTTTCGGGGCATTTTAGGCCTAACCGGTAACCCGGGAGGGTATTTTAGTCATTTTGACTTTTTGAGGAATAGTAACCCACGAATTTTAGACTGATTATATCAGCCAACACTTGAGTCCCTTAGGATTTCACAACCGAAAATCATAAACGGCCATTGAAGAGGAATAGAAGGAAGTTCCCAAAAGAGAACCACCACTTAGAGGCTTTTGCACCACCGTCACCACCACCGGATAGATCAGAAAGCATGGATACCGTCTGCTTCAAAGGATCAGAATCTCTAATTTAGGCAAGTGATTTATGTTGCAAAGATTTATGGCATATGTTCTACATGATAAATTAGATTTGAAGACAAATTATGAATAATTGTGATAATGTGAAATTGGAAACTAAATCATGAACTTGGGTAGGCTTGCATGTAGTGGACCTTCTGGAATCATTAAGTGAATGAATTATAAACTAAGAGTTACGAAATCACGAAATTTAAATTGAGGGTTATAATGATTTTTGAAGAGATGATGAAAAACTAGGGTTATAGTATTATTAATGACTTTTAATCCAAGAAACCGATTATCTGTGATGTTTTGATGAATCTTGAACGTTAAGACTGGTGCAGTAATGTTGGTTTCATGATTAGTATACTCATTCGGGAGTTTGGGACGTTGTAATGTGATTTTGAGGTGTAAAAATGGTAGAATCCCGTAACTGTTAAGAAATTTTGGGCAGATAACTGCTTGATCGATCGATCGATCTAAGCATGTCGATCGATCGACCCATTTCTTCGATCGATCGACCATTCTAGAAAAAGTGAAGAATTTTCCTTTAAATAATTGAATGACTTCCAACCTTAGAAATTTTTAGTGATGATTGATGGAGCACAATGTTACTTAGGAAAGACCAGTAGGATGGTATTTGAATCCCGAAAAATTATTAGATTTAAGACTTACGAATATCCGACTAGTGAGGTACGATTATAAGTTGTGAGAACCTGAATATCTGTTGCTCCAATTATAATTAGAGGTTAAAGACTAAATGGGGGAAACTTTAAATACTGAGATTACCTTAGATACTAACGAGGGACTTAGTAACCTTTTTGGGATAGGATATGTCCTCAGAGTTGTACGTCGAGAATTATCGCGTTAAAATATATTGTGTAGAATAAATGGGACAATATCATTATATATGTGAGACATACAATATGGGGCTGGAATATACCTATACTAAAATGATGATTACCTAAGTTGTGTGAATACTTAGTAAATGGATGATTATGTGTATGACATACCTACAATACTTGCTATCACGGGAGGTCAATTATCGGGAAATGACCGTCTCATCTTTGTGTGCCTTAGGTGGAGATTTATACTGGTACCTTGAGGATATAGGACCGTGAATGACTTATTTGTGAGTTGATAAGACAGCTGACCAAGGGAGCGTAGGTATGTGCGTGGCCCATGGGTATGTGAACTATGTTCGCCTCACTATGTGTGATTTGTATTGAAACGGTTCCTGAGTGATTCTGAACACGTGATCGTTATGTACGAGATGTACCGGGATTCAATAGCATAGTATGCGTGCACCGCAGATTAGCCTTTGGGTGCCTTATATATATATATGTATTGAGAGTGATTTATATATATACTTGTGACTGATTCACCGCTACTTAATAGATGTGAATAATTAATGAATTTAAAGGAGTTAAGAACAATGTAGACTTAACTAATACTTGAGCTAAGTACTCTGATTATTGAATGTGTGAGTTATTAATATACTTTATTTTAAATAAAATACTTGGCATCTATAGCAAGAACCGTCTAGATGGGGGTATAATAGACTAGTCAGGTAGTGGTGTAACTAGGTGGAATTTAAAGGATGCACTAGGCGTGCATAATAGCTGAGGGGTGAGGATCTCAAGTGAGGGCACGTGACTAACATGTTTAATATATGTGTTGTTTAATATTGTAATTTAAACACTTGCAATTTCAAAATATTTTCACCTCGGGCTCTGACCCGTTTGCTTCCAAATCTCTTTTGTTTTGTAAAACTTTTTATGTGCCCAGCCACAGGGACGCCAAGCATAGGAGTTCCATTCTGAGGACGTGTGGTAGCTGCTATGGAAGCTACAGGATCTTGATCGTTGACGCCTCCATATTTATCTTTTGTTCCTTCAGAGTCATTTGTATTAGTTAGGGCATGTCGCCCATTCTTATTTAGAGGTTGTAGATACAAATTTTCATTATTTCAGTTATTGATTTATTTATTCAGCCTTATTTATTCAGACACTCATATTGGGATTTTATCTTACTCGGGTATTATTATTGTTGGAGTGTTTACTCCAGGATCAATTTATTTCATTTCGTTGGTTATTCATATGAGATTGTTTATGCGATTGGTGGTTGATGATTTAATTACTTGGTTAATTGTTAATTTAATTAATAAAATTTGACACCTCTCTTTTTAAATATTAGGTGGCTAGTAATTAACTAATTATTTTCGATAGTGATGCTAAGACTGAACCAACTTAATATTCTGTATTAATTTAATAAGGGAGTAGCTACTCGGTATTTAATTAGACGGGGTGTTACAGGTGGTATCAGAGCATCAGGTTCTAGTGTCCTTTAGGATCTGTGAGGCTTATTATGCTTCTAGCGTAGCTTTCATTGATATATAGCCCTACATTTAAGATTGTTGATTCCTTTGGTGAGATTTCTTTCTCCTGCTATAATGTATATGATAGTGAATCTTATTTGCATTCGGGTGTGTTCGTGTGCCGAACCATGCAGTATGCCAGGCGAGGGCAGTTGGGCGGACAGCAGGAGGAAAAGCTCAGTTGAGGTTATAGGATATATTCGACAATGATGATCGTAGTTGAGGTCACCCCTATTATGGTGCGAAAATCCAGGACGGTAAAGATGGCTTGATCAAAACATAGGACTTTCAGGTACCGCTATAATAGAAAGTGGAGTCAAATTAGATTCACCCAAGAAGGTTGGATTGGGAGAGAGTCAGACGAAACATGAAAGAGAACCAGTAGTGGAAATTCTAGAGATGCGAAAATGGCGTGTGTTAGCCAACGAAGATAAAATATCCAAAGGCTTAAACATATGTCGGAGTGTGGCTAACTGGGAGTGAAAATTTAGGGTAAAATTTTTCTTAGCTCGTTAGAGCAGAGTTACAATGGTGAGAGGCAACCACCACACTTATAAGTGGAATGTTCTATCAAGAGAAGGCGCATAGGTATGGTTTGACCATAAGTTCCTTCATCAGATGTTCAGGATAAGATGCGAACATTCTGAACTCACGCAAGAGGGTCAAAGAGAGGTCAAATTGAGAAAAGAATTTAATTAATTAGCGAATCTTGCTCCCGATGAAGTAGGTTTAATGGAGAAGAGGACTTGAAAGGGGAAAATTTACTTTCAATAAGAATTGCTTGCACTTTTGGCGAAATTATGTTTGGACGGTCAATGCAGATGGTAACAATGTCGCGTTTTGTCAATATGGATGTTAGCACTCCCTTGTGCGGAGAACTACAAGAATCGAAGAATTTAGTCAGAGAGTAAGATTGGGGAAAACGGTGATGGTGAAGCACCACAAGGGGGAGACCTATTAGGGGACCCATTTAAATAATTCGGATAACTGAATTCTTTTTCGAGCGATGATGAATTCAGTATGGGCTGTTGAAACCAGTAGCATGTTCCTTAGGGCCATCAAAGCCAAGGGAACAACAGAGGTAACAATCAGAGGCGAGACTGTCAAAGTCTAAAATAAGGACAGCCCTAACGTGGTCAGTACGAACAAAGATAAGAGGATTATTTGTAGAGGCATTTGGGGAAGAGTAAAACTCCATGTGTTAAATTTTCTCGAAGTAAGTAAAGGGATAAGGGTATGGTGCCTAGCGAGGGTAATAGTTAATATAATTTTTGGTTTGGTTCGGACAGACGTGTTATGTCCAAGAACCATGTGAGCAGCCAGCGATTGGCAAGGTAGAAGTATAAGTTTTACCCTCAGAGGATGATGCGTATTTTATGTGACACGGGCGAGTTACTCCATTTTATTAATGCAATATTCGCATGTGAGACGAGTTTAGTGTATATATCGACTACGTTATTATTATGTGAATATTTTTCCTGGTATAGCGAGGTTACCTTTAGAGTTACCTGCGGAGGATGCATGGGTGTATTTATAGTGGTATATACTTTATTGTTATTACTCGTTTTTATTATATGTTATACGCGTATAATATTATCCTGATTATGATTCCGTAATAATGATTAAACCTATAGTGTGCAGATATTGCAAGTCTATCGGGGTGACTACCTTAGTGTAGAATATTTTATTCTGGTGAGACCCCATCTGCGAGAGGGCCGGGCTCACGTTTATACTTTTATATATATGTATATTTATATTAGAGACTTCGAAAGGCATAATGATTTCGAGATATTCGATCCCGATATGTGTAGGGACTTTATTGTTATGATTCAGAGTGTATTGGGTTACTGTTTAGTTGAAAGATCTAACATGTTATTATGTTTAACGTTCAGGACTTGGTAATAAGAACAACGCTTTTTTACATCACCCCTTTAGAGACGTGGGAGTTAATACTCATAGTTGTATGTCCGGGGACATGATTTCGAGAGCCCCAATTATGTGTGCACGATGTTTATGGAATGTGATTACAACCAATATTAAGTGACAATGTCTTTCGGAGGAATTTCCTTGTTTAAGAGTAATTGCGGAAGAAGATGTAATTTTATTGTCAAGAGGCCGGAATATAGGGGTACATGTTATGGACTGAGGGCCTAATGGATTTCGATAACCGACAATGCTTGGTAGTAGTGTATCGAGGGGGTTCCTTGTTTGGATTTCGCTTTGCGAGACATCCCATGCATGAAACTTAGCGTAAGGTTGGTAGCAGGGAGATGTTTGGCCATTCGTCCATGAGTTAGGTATCTCAATCGTTATAGAAATATGTAGTATAGCTGTAAGTTGAAAGCTAAATTTCGATATAAATCCAGTAGAGCCGATTGTGTGGTAATGAAGTATTGAAAATTTTATTTATTACGGCGGGTTGAAAGACGGAATAATGTTAAGGAGGATTTAGAATTTCAGATCCTAGGGTGATTGAGAATGCCCAAGTGGTTTAGCCACGTTGCGAATACCGGGGTGATAAAATAATTAGGCGTATGTGTGAAGCGTATATGATGTTTGAACCCGTATGCACGGTTTATAGGGTGTGTGGACACCTTGGTTGCTGATGTGAGAATCACCTGAAAAAGATACATGGAAATGGATGGGTAAAATTAAGGCTTGGGGAACTAATATGACAAATGGAAGTGGTAGAGTGGATTTAGCATCGTTAGAGAAGGACGAGAATCCATATATTCATGTACAATCAGAGTCCGAACTTGGTAGGAAGGCAGTGGGAAATCATTTAAAAAGGGGGTATCCCTTGAGAAGACAAATATTTAACTATTACGGACAATTTGTAATGGAGTTCTACCCAACCGAATGGTGAGAGTGACTTGCGCGTAAATAGAATGACGATGTCAATAATGTATAAAGAGTCCAGAAGTGCACATTGTGGTGAAAGGTGCACAGGTCGGAACTTTTGGTATATGCCGAGGGAAGAAGAGGATTATTAAGTGCCATTTAATGGGAAGAATTATAAGTGAAATTCGGTGTTGAAAGGGGCATAGTAAGTAATAAATTGGTTGGAGTAAGAGTATCAACCAGAATTTTTTTTATTAAGCCGACGATTTCAGTAGTGGAAGAGTCAAGTTTTTCTTTGTTGGGTTGCTAACCTAAAGATAAGTGACGAGTTCCTTCGAATGTGTGGAACGGGTTGCCCAGAAGGAAAGTAATTGTTATATCCTTGAGTGATTTACACTTTTAGTTAGTGATCGCACCGGTACGTGGTCCTGCCTAGTATTAATTGGGACTAAGATGAGATCCTTGAAACCCACCTTCAATATGGGTATCGGGAAGTAGTGGGGATAACGTTTCGTTTTGAGAAGGTTGTATCACCTATAGCCCGAGGAGGTAGCGCAAGGTAATTGGCGACTGGTGGAGCTGTATGAAAGTAATTTTGTACTCATTGCGATCATTACATTTCCACAACGAGTGTAGCTAGTAATATGGTAAAGGGGAGAGGATATTACCTAATGGTAAAGTTGTGTGAAAGCAACCGTACCTATTTATAGTGGACAAGGTGTTTAGAGATGTTTTGTGTAGATAAACCTTACTATCCTTCCTCTGAATGCTTAGAGGTGAGAAAATTATCAGAGTTTTGGGATCAGTCAGGAGTTAGAGTCCGATGACTATAATGGGACAACCACCAACGTCTTAAGTGGATTTTCCTTGTGTAAAAGTCACACCGCCGGGAACAGAGATTCGAAGAACGGACAAGAGTAGCCAGATGTTCTATGGTTTCTCCCAAGATGGGAGTTTTGTGTTTATAAAAACGCGGGAGTTGATACGAAGTGAGGTGCGAACTCCCAATAATATTGAGATAATGCGGCCAATAACGTATAGGATATTCTTATTTGAATGTTGTTTAGTAAGATCACAATGTGAGGGGAATGTATTGAGGTGTGACCCTATAACTAATAAAGTTTCGAGAGTGTTCAACAATCTTGTTGTGAAGTGGGGGCTGTAGTGATTGAGCCTTACTTTGAATTTTATTTTGAGTATTGGAGGATACCTAAATTTTATAGGTATGCCTTACTTTTCTGAATTTCGGGATGAAATTCCGTTATTAGGGGAAGTATGTAATACCCCGCATTTTTATGGCTTTTAATTATGAGATTAATTAAATGAAATTGCTTTTAATTATAGGATTAATTAAATTAATTTGGGATAATTAATTAGAAATTAATTCGGATTTAAATAACTAGCGAGACGAGAGTTAGAATTTGATTATGATGATAATGTTGAATATTACTGAGTGATTATGGTAATATGTGATTATTAAATTTATTAAAATTATCGTGAGTTGAAAATATGATAGTTTCAGTAATTAAGTTGGGACGCGCGTGTCAGTCGTGTCAGAACCCAATTTAATGGATTTAAAAGTAATTTATTTTTATGTCATCCGTATGATCATTTTGAGTGCGCCAACGTGTTCGGAAGGGTCGAGATAGTCAGAAAACACTAGCCGGGGGTTTAGTTTGGGTCCCGGGGCATTTTAGGCCTAACCGGCAACCGGGGAGGATATTTTAATCATTTTGACTTTTTGAGGAATAGTAACCCACGAATTTTAGACTGATTATATCAGCCAACACTTGAGTCCCTTAGGGGTTCACAACCAAAAATCATAAACGACCATTGGAGAGGAATATAAGGAAGTTCCCAAAAGAGAACCACCACTTAGAGGCTTTTGCACCACCGTCACCACCACCGGACATATCGAAAAGCATGGATCACTCCCATACCGTCTGGTTCAAAGGATCAGAATCTCTAATTCAATCAAGTGATTTATCTTGCAAAGATTTATGACATATGTTCTACATGGTAAATTAGATTTGAAGACAAATTATGATTAATTGTGATAATGTGAAACTGGAGACTAAATCATGAACTTGGGTAGGCTTGCATGTAGTGGACCTTATGGAATCATTAAGTGAATGAATTATAAACTAAGAGTTATGAAATCACGAAATTTAAATTGAGGTTTATAATGATTTTTGAAAAGAAGATGAAAAACTAGGGTTATAGTATTATTAATGACTTTTAATCCAAGAAATCGATAATCTGTGATGTTTTGATGAATCTTGAACGTTAAGACTGGTGTCGTAATGTTGGTTTCGTGATTAGTATACTCATTCGGGAGTTTGGGACGTTGTAATGTGATTTGGAGGTGTAAAAATGGTAGAATCCCGTAACTGTTGAGAAATTCTGGGCAGATAACTGCTTAATCGATCGATTGATCGATCCAAGCGTGTCGATCGATCGACCCATTTCTTCGATCGATTGACCCCTCTAGAAAAAGTGAAGTATTTTCCATTAAATAATTGAATGACTTCCAACCTTTAGAACTTTTTAGTGATGATTGATGGAGCACAATGGTACTTAGGGAAGACAGGTAGGATGGTATTTGAAGCCCGAAAAATTATTAGATTTAATTGAGGTTAAGTGGTAGACTTACGAATATCTGAGTAGTGAGGTACGATTATAAGTTGTGAGAACCTGAATATCTGTTGCTCCAATTATAATTTGAGGTTAAAGACTAAAAGGGGGAAACTTTAAATACTGAGATAACCTTAAATACTAGCGAGGGACTTAGTAACCTTTTTGGGATAGGATATGTACTCGGAGTTGTACGTCGAGAATTATCGCGTTAAAATCTAATGTGTAGAATAAATGGGACGATATCATTATATATGTGAGACATACAATATGGGGCTGAAATATACCTATACTAAAATGATGATTACCTAAGTTGTGTGAATATTTAGTATATGGATGATTATGTGTATGATATACCTACCATACTTGCTATCACGGGAGCTCGATTATCGGGAAAGGACCGTCTCATCTTTGTGTGCCTTCGGGGGAGATTTAGACCGGTACATTAAGGACATAGGACTGTGAATAACTTATTTGTGAGTTGATAAGTCAACTGACCAAGGGAGCGTAGGTATGTGCATGACCCATGGGTATGTGAACTATGTTCGCCTCCACTATGTGTGATTTGTATTGAAATGGTTCCTGAGTGATTCGAAACACGCGATCCTTATGTACGAGATGTACCGGGATTCGATAGCAGAGTATGCGCGCACCGCAGCTTAGCCTTTGGTTGACTTATATGTATATATGTATTGAGAGTGATTTATATATATATATATATATATATATATATATATATATATATATATATATATATATATATATACTTGTGACTGATTCACCGCTACTTAATAGATGTGAATAATTAATGAATTTAAAGGAGTTAAGAACAATGTAGACTTAACTAATTCTTGAGCTAAGTACTCTGATTATTGAATGTGTGAGTTGTGACTATACTATATTTAAATAAAATGGGTGGAATCTATAGGAAGAGCCGTCTAGACGGGGGTAAAATAGACTAGTCAGGTAGTGGTGTAACTTGGTGGAATTTAAAGGATGCGTTAGGCGTGCACAATACCTGAGGGGTGAAGATCTCAAGTGAGGGCACATGACTAACATGTTTAATATATGTGTTGTTTAATATTGTAATTTAAACACTTGCAGTTTCAAAATATTTTCACCTCAGGCTCTGACCCGTTTTCTTCCAAATCTATTTTGTTTTGTAAAACCTTTTAGGTGCCTAGCCACAGGGACGCCAAGCATATGAGTTCCATTCTGAGGACGTGTGGTAGCTGCTGTGGAAGCTACAGGATCTCGATCGTAGATGCCTCCATATTTATCTTTGGTTCCTTCAGACTCATTTAAATCAGTTAGGGCATGTCGCCCATTCTTATTTTGAGGTTGTAGATACAGACTTTCATTATTTTAGTTATTGATTTTATTATTCAGACTCTCGTATTGGGATTTTATCTTACTCGGGTATTATTATTGTTGGAGTGTGTACTCCAGACTAAGTTTATTTCATTTTGTTGGTTATTCATATGAGATTGTTTATGAGATTTATGGTTGATGATTTAATTACTTTGTTAATTGTTAATTTAATTAATAAAATTTGGCATCTCTCTTTTTAAATATTAGGTGGCGAGTAATTAACTAATTA
Organism: Sambucus nigra; assembly: GCA_949130495.1. Classification (NCBI taxonomy): domain Eukaryota; kingdom Viridiplantae; phylum Streptophyta; class Magnoliopsida; order Dipsacales; family Adoxaceae; genus Sambucus; species Sambucus nigra. The sequence continues at coordinate 207,431,121 of OX422217.1, forward strand.
TTTTCGACAGTGATGCTAAGACTTAACCAACTTGATATTGTGTATTAATTTAATAAAGGAGTAGCTACACATTATTTAATTAGACGGGGTGTTACACAACCATAACTCTTTTGAATATTGTTGAGACGAAATATTCTTCGATCATCCCCAAAAGTCTTCAACTTTGTTTCGAGTACGTGGAAGCAGTCATGATGGTGCAGTGTGTGTGAAACGAGATAAGCCAAATAAAACTACATTGAGCAATTTTAAAACTTTATCTTACAGGTAGAGTCTAAATCATTTTTTGTTAAGGAGTAGTTTAACTCATTTGTTGTTAAGGAGCATGAACTAGATGCTCGTGATGCAGGAGCAAAACAGGGAGGTAGTGGAAGAACGACATGTGATGGTATAATGGGGTCATCTAGGTCATTAAGTTGAGAAATTGACTTATAATAAGAATGAATACTCACTATAAACGTTGATTTTTCCTCAACTTCACTTAGAAGCAAAGGAGCTCCACACTCCAAAGTCAAACGCACAATCAAGCGAATGTAGGGCAAAAACGTGAATTTTAAAATTGTCCTTGGTGTGATAAAAAATCCAGTCCAAGATTAAATCGAATAAACACATATCAACACTCGAACTAATGTCATACAACAATCATGCACATTTAGAAGTTATGTTGTGAGGGTGATATATGAGAAAAATACAGGATCGAACAACCATATTTAGGATTAGAAGTCTTTTTCTAGTAAAACATTAGAAAAAGTCACATCGTTCCTTTTCTGACGATAGTTGTCGCTTAAAAGAGTGATAGCTTCCCGGTTGCTAGGTCCACTATAATACTTTTTATAAGGAAATTTTGGACACTTTTCTTCTGGTACTTTAAAGTGTTTTTTTATCTACTTAGAAGAAAGTTTTACCTGAATTCCCCTTACTTTTGCAAAAATAATCCTTTTGTCTTTGTGATTCCTATCATCCTTAAGAGTAAAGTAGAATTCCTTCACCATGTTAGGCTAATATGGTTCGATTTGGGAGAAAATACCAAACCAATCTCTTTTATCCAAAAACTCGTCAAGACGTGTGTCAAAAAAAGATTCCAAATTAATTGACCTTTCCCAATGCACAGAACGTGTGGTGAAGAGTTCATCAAATATGTAACATATGGTAGAGGTTGGGTCACTTGAGCTTGATTTATGAGTCATAAGGTAGCCTGAAATCACATACCATGACACAAGTACACAAATCCTATGAGATATGGAAATAAAGTCCAAGGATCTTATACTTAAACTATGAGTAGACAATTCCCAAAAATGTAAATCATGAGTTATACACACTAAAAGATACTCAAGAGACTCAATCCAAACTCAATATAAGTCGAAACTCGTCCATTACGAAATATCTCAATAAAATCCATCAAAAAAATTATCACCAAGCCCTAACTCTAAAAATTAATTAAATCATAAAATCTATGGAACGAAAAATTACCAAGATAACAATTAATCCACTAGATAGACATAAATACAACCTAAAAGACTTCCAAGATGCAAAACAATAGATGATGGCAAGGGGTTTCTTTGAAGGGTGAAAGCGGTTTTGAAAGAAAATTAAGAAAATGATTAAAACATCCGGATTTGAGATTTTATCATTCCCAGATGCTGTGACTGCAACGAGAATATTCTCCGAGGCCATGCCAGTATCGCTGTCGCGAAGCTTCGATGACATAGGTCGCGCCGGCTTCCAGCGACAAAAAACTATGCAAATATAGTATATACACAAAAAGGAATCCCCATATGGATTCTTAGCTACAATGCAGGTACATTTTAATCCCTCAAATACCATTTTGAATGTTAAAATAAGCTTCAAACGCTCATATAATGGTCCTTGGTTAGTCAAATACTCTACAAAAAGAATATTTTTAGCATTCATTAGCTCAAATTAAACCCATAAAAGACAGAGTGATTCCTAATACATGACTCATGATAAAAAGTGAATAAAATGAACATTAGCTCATAAAATTTGAAGAATGAATATCAATTTTTGAACTCACTTTTGAAATTTTTTGACTTTATGCTATAAAGAGAAAGCCTCATTTTTTCTTAAAAACAAATAAAATTTTCAACTATCATTTTTCTACCTCAAATAGCGATTTATGATTAAAATATTTTCGTCTCATATCCTTGATGTTACTCAATTTTTGGATAGACAAAAATCTTTGAGATATCATTTTTGATAAAATTTTGTATTTGGCGGCTTTCTCTCGTTCATTACAAAGGGTGGGGAACTATTTTTGATTTTTCAAAAGGTAGTTCTCTCGACCCAAAATTGCAGCCCTTACCACATCATCACTCACGATTTTGAGCATATGTATATTTTAACTCCAACCATGATGATAAAAAATCTCACACACAAAAGGATTAACAATGATATCCTTTCATCAAAACATCTCATAAAACTTTTAATTTTCTATAGAAGTAGAAAGCAAGTCCCTTAATTATGATTTTTTTTGGAAATGCTCAAGTTTATTGTGCGATGTAAAAGTTTATGAGTTATGAAAAATACTCTAAAGTAGCAAGCTCAATTTACCAAGGCAATTAATGATATAAAGTTTAATCATGGAGTATTAAAAGCCAAAAATAGAACCATTAGCATAATAATTAAGCATGTAGGTTTGACTTTAAGTTTATGAGATAAAATAATACCTAATAAACATAGAGGACCAATATTGTACAAGGTAAAAAACTAAAGATATGAACAAACCAAAGATCATACTAAAAAGGTGATAGAGAGAAATCAGGATGTCTATCTAAAAAGAGTAAACTAAACACTCCACGACACTTAAATCAAAAGAATCTTATTTCTTTTTAATAAGGATCAAGTCTTGTTACGTTTTTTAGGGATTCTATCTCTTATCTATTAATAACTTGTTTCGGTATCCTATCCGGATCAATTGTTAAATAATTGGATCTAGAAATCGAAATGGGAAGTGTGAGAGGATCAAACATTTTTCCTCTACACTTTTCTTTTGAAGAAAACTTTTGAGGGGCTTCCACCTTCTTATTCTCTTTCCTATCGATCTTTCTACCCTTATCAAAATAACCTACATGTGATGCGAGTTGAAGCAAAACCCTAAACTCCTTAAGTTTTCCTAACTTATGACAACGTGTGCACCTAAAGGGTTTTGGGTTGACAGGGTGTATGAGTTGTTGCTTCCTTAGTCTAAAGCGAAACTCCTTTAAATGTCCTTTGTCGTTAAAATAGGAACACAAAAAAGTCACCTTCCCCTGGCTTTATTCGTGTATAGAATGTGTTAAAGATTCACTAATGGGAGATGGAAAAAATGATTGAGATGCTATGAAAGCTTGGTCCATCACATTCAAAATTGAGTTCTCATTTATCCGTAGTGGACAACTTGGCACCAAAAAGCATCTTATCCAACTTTTGAGCCCTACTCGCCATATTCATCTTGAAAGTGGTCATGGATAGTATTTGGTCTCAAGCAAAGAGATTTGATTCTCTAGGAGCATTCTTGAGTTTTGAATCTCGTGTAGGTATATTATAAGGAACTCAATATCTATGCGAATAAAGTCAATGGAATTTCCTTTAAAATGTGGTACAGTTGTGGAACAATATAATTACTCTCACAATTCTCACTCACCATAGCCATTTGGTTCTTGGAATTGGCTAACTAAGTGGAGAGTTTTATGTTATGCCTTTCTAGGTATATGAACTCCTCATAAATCCTATTATAGTTCACTTGAAGATTATTTTCATCTTCTTCATCAATAGTGCTCAAACTGTCAGCCCTGCCAGCCAACCCGCAATTCCCCTCGCCATAGCCAACCGCAATTCCCCTCGCCATAGCCAGCCAACCCATTTAAATTGTTAACCCTGCACGTTATGCACGAGGTTCCAACCCCGACACGTCTTCATAGTCATCCAGTCCATTTAAACTGTTAGCCCTGTACGTTATTCAGACGTCACACACCCACACGTCACAATAGCCAGCCAACCCGTTTAAACTATCGGTCCTGCTCGTTGTTAACGATGCCAATATATTTTAATACATGTTTTATTATCTTAGGTATTAAATTCTCAATTTCACAATTTACAAATTCCCTCCACCCTTATTATCGATGTGAGAACCTCAAAGTACCCCTTAGTCCCATACCTAAGGGTCCCCAAGTTATCATTACGTCCTACCCTATGTATATGATGAATTTCTAACATAAATCTCGACATAGTCACGTAGCTAGACTAGTGTAACAATGATAAAATTCCAAAAATCAGCCCACCCCCGATATGATAAAATTGCGATAATCTACCCTCACTAGTCCCATACCTAGAAGGCGTAAATCATCAAAAGGCCTATCCACTAGTCCCATACCTAGAAGGCATCCTAAAATATAGGGAGAGCAAAAATACCCGACAATCCGTCGTCACAATGACAATTTAATAACACTAACAAGTCACACAAACCAACATAATTAATCAATGTACCAAACTACATATGATATTCCAATTCAATTAAATCTTAATATAATTTTCATATCATCATAAAACCCAATTAATCCCATTTAATTATTTCAAATTATATACACTGAGATTTCATCATTAATACATCATAATTCCAATTTCATTATCTCAACACAAATTACATGAGTTATACGCCCCCAAATTCATTTAAATCAAAACCAAGGTTTTTCTACATGCAACCTACTCCAATGAAACCCAAAATCCACTCATAAATCCTACGCACCCAAGGGTTATGAATATTATTCATATTGAAAGATTTTGTAAAAACAGTCCTAAAAATTGTTATCATTATTCCTAATTAAGTAACTAATCTCTTTTAAGAAAAAACATGATTAAGGGTTTAGGCGACACTTAAAATGAATAATACTAAATGAAAGGAATAGAATATTCATGCCTGTGATTTAGATGAAAAAAATATGAGTTGACGGTTGAATTCCTCTCGAAAAATTAGTAAAGAGTCGTTCTTGAACAATCTTGAGAAAACCCGGTTTAAAGTTTCAAAACTTTGATTCGAAAATAGCTCTCCAATGGAGTTAAAAATTGGAGGGAGGAAAAAGATGTAAAAGAGAAGATTGCTGCTCTTAGGGTTTGGAAGAATGTGTTTTTAAAAGTACTAAATCCGTCACTTTGTTTATATACCAAAAAAAATTTGAGTCTTAATAAAATAAAAACACTCGAAAAATTATTATGAACGATTCGACCGTCAGAATGACTTAAAATTCTAGAACATTGTAGCGAATGGCGAGACAGAGCTGCTGTGAAAAATTCAACTCGATCGGACGGTTGGATTTTAAAAAATATTATTTTTATCCTACTTAACTCGGATCCTCCCTCGATTTTTATACAAAAAGTTATAATTTCCAAATTTTTAATACCGATTTAAAATCCACTTAAAACCTTATTTTTATATATAAAAACCAACATATTTAATTACTAGGAATAATTAAATCCAAAATTTTTATTTTTTTCTCAAATTTCCAAAGTAATCAATTTAATTAACAATTAAAAACACGGGGTGCTACATACTTCCCCACTAGCAAATGAATTTCATCCTCGAAATTAGACCAAGCATAAACATCAAATGTAAATCACGAAACATAAAAAAGGCTCACATTCGCCTATTCGTTGAATGCCATAATTGGGCGCCCATACGCCCAATTCTACAAGCACCTACCCCACGAACAACAAAATAATATATATTGCTATATATATACATAACTATAAAAGTGACGGCGGACCATGCGCTCTCTCAAATCATCACTCGATTCTATTTTCGATAATCTTCGCAACACATAAATCCTCAAATCAAATCACATCGCTGCATCGATAGAAGACATACCCAAAATTTATACTAATGATCTTCCAAATAATTAACGTCTCCAAAATCAACTCTAAGGAACCTCACATTAAGCTTACTAATTCTAAACTCAATGCCTACAACGTCCTTAACACAAAATTATATATCTCCAAGAAACACATCTAACACCTTTGCTAGACCCTCTACCTTAAGGAGTACGAATCAATAAAGGGAATCAAAGATCGATAACGCGAAAGCTAAATGGACACACAATCTACGAGACCTAAAACCAAGCTCCGATACCATTTGCCACAACCCGCTAAATTCTGGCATCGACCACCACCAAAACTAAGCCGGGCATGAGTAAATAAAATACCATTCTTAGCATGAGACATATATGAGACATATAAAATTAATCCACAAGATAAATGATAATCAATTCCAAAAGATAAACCATCCAACTAAGTGATAAAAGATCCATCTCCATGCTAAACTCAAAGTAAATCCAGTCTCTAATAATATGAAACTGAATAATCTCCAACCAAATCCAGTGAAATAACTGAATAAAACCCATAACAACTTTGGAACCGAATGGCCCAATAAAAACCATAAACTGTGTCTCAAAGTAAATACGAAGGAATGACAAACTAAACTAAATCAATACGCATAAGGTAGAGCAACTCCAACTACACCTCCAAGCAAATCTTCAAATAATTCTATGCAGCTTCTCCAAATACTATTTCTTGAAAAGTTAGTCAACGCACGAGGTCAGAGCCCCGAGCATGAATACACACTACTCCCCTCAAATAGGGTCCGTAAACGCAGACAATAATATTATACGCAATAAATATCACAATAGAGTATTTTAATTAGACGAGTAATTTAAACGCGGGAGAGATAAATTACTAACTACCTCGAGAGATTCTTATAAAAATCTCACCAATATATTTTAATTATCCCACTTCCCCAAAGTATTAATTGAATTCAATTAACCCAACGTTATCATTTATCTCAATTTTATTATCCATTATGGTACTTCCACAATAAATTCAACACCATCCGCAATTCCCCTCGCCATAGCCAGCCAACTCGTTTAAACTGTCAGCCCTACACGTTATGCACGAGGTTCCACACACGACACGTCTTTATATCCAGCCAACCCATTTAAATTGTCAGCTTTGCACATTATTCAGACGTCACACACCCACACGTCGCATTTAGCCAGCTAATCCGTTTAAACTGTCGGTCCTGCACGTTATTAACGATGCCAATATATTTTAATACCCGTTTTATTATCTTTGTTATTAAATTCTCAATTTCACAATTTACAAATTTCCCCCACCCTTATTATCGATGTGAGATCCTCAAAGTACCCCTTAGTCCCATATCTAAGGGTCCCCAAGTTATCAGTACGTCCTACCCTATGTATCTGATGAATTTATAACATAAATCTCGACCTGGTCACGTACCTAGACTAGTGTAATGATGGTAAAATATCAAAAATCAACCCACGCCCGATATGATAAAATCGTGATAATCTACCCTCACCAGTCTCATACCTAGAAGGCGTAAATCATCAAAATGCCTACCCATTAGTTCCATACTTAGAAGGCATCCTAAAATATTGGGAGAGCAAAAATACCCAATAACCCGTCTTCACAATGCCAATTTAATAATACCATCAAGTTACACAAACCATCATAATTAATCAATGTACCAAACTACACATGATAGTCCAATTCAATTGAATCTTAATTTAATTTTCACATCGTCATAAATACCCAGTTAATCCCATTTAATTATTTTAAATTAAATACACCGAGATTTCATCATTAATACATCATAATTTCAATTTCATTAGATCAACACAAATTACATGAGTTATACGCCCCCAAATTCATTTAAATCAAAACTAAGATTTTTATACATGCAACCTACACCAATAAAACCCAAAATTCACTCAGAAATCCTACGTACCCAAGGGTTATAAATATTATTCATATTGAAAGATTTTATAAAAACAGTCAAAAAAATTGTTGTCATTATTCCTAATTAAGTCACTAATCTCTTTTAAGAAAAAACATGATTAAGGGTTTAGGCGACACTTAAAACACATAATACTAAAGAAAAGAAATAGAGTATTCATGCCCGTGATTTAGATGAACAAAATCTGAGTTGACGGTTGAATTCCTCTTGAAAAATTAGCAAAGAGTTGTTCTTGAACAATCTTGAGAAAACCCGGTTTAAAGCTTCAAAACTTGGATTGAAAATAGCTCTCCAATGGAGTTAAGGTTTTGAGGGAGGAAGAAGATATAAAAGAGGAGATTATTGCTCCTAGGGTTTACAAGAATGTGTTTTTAAAAGTACTAAACTCGTCACTTTTTTTATATACTAAAAAGAATTTGGGTCCTAATCAAATACAAACATTCGAAAAATTATTACGAACGATACAACCGTCAGAGTGGCTTAAAATTTAAGTACCTTGTAGCGAACAGAGAGACAGAACTGCTGTGAAAAATTCAACTCGATCAGACGATTGATTATTAAAAAATATTATTTTTATCCTACTTAATTCGGATCCTCCCCCGATTTTTATACAAAAAGTTAAAATTTCCAAATTTTTAATCCCGATTTAAATTCCACTTAAAACCATATTTTTATATATAAAAACCAACATATTTAATTACTAAGAATAATTAAATCCAATTTTTTTATTTTTTTCTCGAATTTCTCAATTAATTAATTTAATTAACTATTAAAAATACGGGGTGTTACATACTTCCCCAATAGCAAAGGAATTTCGTCCTCGAAATTAGACGAAGCATAAACATCAAACGTAAATCGCGAAACATAAAATAAGGCTCACATTCGCCTACTCCTTGAATGCCATAATTTGGCGCCCATATACCCAATCCTACGCGAACCTACCCCACGAACAACAAAATAATATATATTGCTATATATGTACATAACTATGAAAGTGACGGCGTACCACACGCTCTCGCAAATCACCACTCGATTATGTTTTCGATAATCTTCAAAACACATAAATCATCAAATCAAATCACATCGCTGCATCGATATAAGACATACCCAAAATTTATACTAATGATCTTCCAAATAATTAATGTCTGCAAAATCAACTCTAATGATCCTCACATTAAGCTTACTAATTCTAAACTCAATGCCTACAACGTCCTTAACACAAAATTATATATCTCCAAGAAACACATCTAACATGTTTGCTAGACCCTCTACCTTAAGGAGTATGAATAAATAAAGGGAATCAAAGATCGATAACGCAGAAGTTAAACGGACTCACAATCTACGAGACCTAAGACCATGCTCTGATGCCATCTGTCACACCCCGCTAAATTCTGGCGTCGACTGCCACCAAAATTAAGCCAGGAATGAGTGAATAAAATTCCATTCTTAGCATGAGACAGATATAAGACATATAAAATTAATCCACAAGATAAATGATAATCAATTCCAAAAGATAAACCATCCAACTAAGCGATAAAAGATCCATCTCCATGGTAAACTCAAAGTAAATCCAATCTCTAATAATATGAAACTGAATAATCTCCAACTGAATCTAGTGAAATAACTGAATAAAACCCGTAACAACTTTGGAACCGAATGGCCCAATCAAAATCATAAACTGCGTCTCAAATTAAATACGAAGGAATGAAAAACTAAACTAAATCAATACGCATAAGGTAGAGCAACTCCAGCGGCACCTCCAAGAAAATCTTCAAATAATTCTATGCAGCTTCTCCAAATACTATTTCCTGAAAAGTTAGTCAACGCACGGGTTTAGATCCCCGAGCATGAATACACACCACTCCCCTCAAATAGGGTCCGCCAGACAATAACATTATACGCAATAAATATCACAATAGAGTATTTTAATTAGATGAGTTATTTAAATGCGACAAACATAAATTACTAACTACCCCCCAGAGATTCTTATAAAAATCACACCAATATATTTTAATTATCTCACTGCCCCAAAGTATTAATTGAATTCAATTTACTCAAAGTTATAATTTATCTCAATTTTATTAACCATTACGGTACTTTCGCAATAAATTCTACACCAGCCGCAATTACCCTCGCCATAGCCAGCTAACCCGTTTAAACTGTCAGCATTTCAAGTTATGCACAAGGTTCCACACACGACATGTCTTCATAGTCAGTCAACCCGTTTAAACTGTCAGCCCTGCACATTATTCAGACGTCACACACCCACACGCCGCAATAGCCATCCAACCCATTTAAACTGTCGATCCTGCACGTTATTAATGACCCCAATATATTTTAATACCCGTTTTATTATCTTAGGTATTAAATTCTCAATTTTCTCAATTTCACAATTTACAAATTTCCCCCACCCTTATTATTTGACGTGAGATCCTCAAAGTACCCCTTAGTCTCATACCTAAGGGTCCCAAAGTTATCAATACGTCCTACCCTATGTATATGATGGATTTCTAAAATAAATCTCGACCTAGTCACGTACCTAGACTTGTGTAACGACGATAAAATACCGAAAAATCAACCCACCCCCGATATGATAAAATCGCGATAATCTACCCTCACTAGTCCTATACCTAGGAGGCGTAAATCATCAAAAGGCCTATCCACTAGTTTCATACCTAGAAGGCATCCTAAAATATAGGGAGAAAAAAAATACCCAACAACCCATCATCACAATGGCAATTTAATAATACCCCCAAGTGACACAAACCAGCATAATTAATCAATGTACCAAACTACGCATGATAGTCCAATTCAATTAGATATTAATTCAATTTTCACATCGTCATAAAATCCAATTAATCCCATTTAATTATTTTAAATTAAATACACCGAGATTTCATCATTAATACATCATAATTCTAATTTCGTTATCTCAACACAAATTACATGAGTTATACGGCCCCAAATTCATTTAAATCAAAACTAAGGTTTTTCTACGCGCAACTTACACCAATGAAACCCAAAATCCACTCATAAATCCTACGTATCCAAGGGTTATGAATATTATTGATCTTGAAAGATTTTATAAAAACAGTCTCAAAAATTGTTATCACTATTCCTAATTAAGTCACTAATCTCTTTTAAGAAAAAATCCGATTAAGGATTTAGGGGGCACTTAAAATGCATAATACTAAAGGAAAGGAATTGATTATTCATACCTATGATTTAGATGAAGAAAATCTGAGTTGACGGCTGAATTACTCTCAAAAAATGAGCAAAGAGTCGTTCTTGAACAATCTTGAGAAAACCCAGTTTAAAGCATCAAAATTTGGATTGAAAATAACTCTCCAATGGAGTTAAGGTTTTGAGGGAGGAAGAAGATGTAAAAGAGGAGACTGCTGATAATAGGGTTTAGAAGAATGTGTTTTTAAAAGTACTAAACTCATCACTTTGTTTATATACCAAAAATAATTTGAGTCATAATCAAATACAAACACCAAAAAATTATTACGGATGATCCAACCGTCAGGCTGGCTTGAAATTTTAGTCTGTCGTAACGAACGGCGAGATGGAGATGCTGTGAAAAATTCAGCTCGATCGGATGATTGGTTTTAAAAATATTATTTTTATCCTACTTAAATCAGATCCTCCCCCGATTTTTATACAAAAAGTTATAATTTCCAAATTTTTAATCCCGATTTAAATTCCACTTAAAACCTTATTTTTATATATAAAAATCAATATATTTATTTACTAAGAATAATTAAATCCATTTTTTTTCTCGAATTTCCCAATTAATTAATTTAATTAAAACATGGGGTGTTATAGGTGGAAACAATGGCAATAGTAGAGGGACTAGCACCAGTTATGCTCTTCTCTTAACCCTAAGTTTTTTTAGGGAATCCAATAGAACAACGAGGTCGGATGGACCTCCACCCTCATTAATTTTTAAAGGTTTTGCTTTTAGGGAAGTGGGGGGGTCAGGCTCATCCAACAAATTTAGGATTTTTCTCTTTGTACCCATCTATTCTTCCAAGGTAGCGACGATCACAACAAGAATGGCAACAACGTCCATCGACTCAATAGAAGTTGAATTAGATGCATGTGAAGACTCTTCACTACTTGAAAGGACTGGGATCTTGGGCATTGTGTTCATAGGCTTTGCAATAACAAAAAGTGGTTGTGTTTGTGTATTCAAGTAACAATGCTCGCTACTAGTAGACAAAAGCCTCCTCAAATTCCAAACTTTGATTAGTTAAAACCAATTTACATGAGAAGTGCCAGGCTCTTTTTTCTTGCAAGCTTATGCACATAGCAAAGCAAAAAGGATATTAGCATAAATTCATGTGAAACCTGGATTACCAAAACAAAACACAATAAAAAAGAAACAATTAACCTATTTTGTGCCTTTGCCATACCACCCAAAACCTCTATAGGGCTCACCACCCTTAGGAATTGGTGTATGCTCCCACTACCTAGTGATGAAGCCATGACTCCACTAACCCTAATTGAAGTCAGAACGATTTATAATAAGAACTCTATCCACCCTCCTTACGTTCGGGTAAAAGGTGTTGTCATTTGTTTTAACCCATGTATAACAATAGATAATTCCAGGGATTCCTATTTGAGTTTGATGTAAGTAATTAATCCTATGAACACCGTTAAAAATTCTCAATGTATTCGGAGTAAATTGAGAAGTAACTACTCTAAAATACTCACAATACTCAAGAAATAATTGGTTAGGGGGAAATGCGATTCTACCCTCAGCAATGGACTGGGTGTGCAACCAATGGCCACCCTCTACATTATAGTAGTCGTCGAGCTCCTCAACACATTCTATAATAACCCAGTCGGGGATGGAAAACCTTTTTCTAAACTCCCTTAGTCATCTCTTGTTCACCGCGTACACCATTTTTTTTAATTCAAGGAGAAAAACAAAAGAGAAACATGAAGAAAATTGCGGCGAAAGTAGAAAATAAGAAGATAAGAAGACCTGTAGGTGAAGGAGAGTGCAAAAGGCTCTGATGTATTAAATAATAAGGGTAAAGATGCAAAATGGTGGTAGAGAAAGGCTTTTAAATCTTCGGTTTAGCTTTTGAAATAGTTCATCATTTGACACAAAATCCTAGGTGACAGCTGGTAGATGTGCCTCACCTTTTAGTCTCTTGAGTGTACTGATATCCGGATACCCTTGCAAGGTTGAGGCATATTGATCGTCATGGGAAAGGTGTGCTCATGTAAGGGCACAGTCGTTGTTTTTGTTTCACCGCGATAATACAAAAAACCTAAATTATGACTACACTTGCGGGGTAAGTCTAGCGGTAAGTCGGGTATCAAAAGATCCACTGAGACGAGTTGCTAGAATTTATAGGATTTAATACTCCAGAATAAAAGGGAAAAAGGTGATTACAAATTAAAAAGGAAAAGATGCATAAAAGGGAAATATTAATCTAGGCGAGTGTAAATTAAACTAGATTAAGGAAAGCGATAAAAACTATAGGTTGTGTCGAATATCCCTCACCCGAGTTAATTTGTATAAAATGGATACATGGGTCGACGAGTTATTACGAATGCATCTCGTTTTGACAGTTAATTGAATCAAGGGTTGTCACACCCCTAAATCCGCATAAAAGTCTAATAAGATTTTGGCGTCAACAAATATCCAGAAAATTGCACACGCAAGGTCGTACGCACGGGACATACATGATATGCCCCGTCAAATCTTCTAGGCGCAATAACTAGGACAACACACCTGAAATAGACCCGTAAACACTATCACCAAAGCAAAGCAACGCGTCAACCCGAGTGAGTTCCATTCAAACACAACCTAATTTAAATTAGCTGGAAAGCATGGTAAAAATGCGGTAAATGAAAGCGGTAAATAAATGCGGTAAAGTTACACTACAAAGCAAGTAAAGAAAGCATGTGAATCTAATTAACAAAGCATGTAAACCTAATTAACAAATCAAGAAATAAAGGAAAACTACTATATTAATGGAGAGGATGAATGAATAGTCAACTTACAAACCCAAAAGGGTGTCAATCCAAGAAGAAATGAAGAAGAACTCTCCAAAATCACCCAAACCCTGAGCTATTCTAACCTAAAACATATTCTAATGCTTAATATCTGATTATTACAAAAAAAAACCTTTATATAGTAAGTGGGAATTGAATTAGAAAAGAGAATAAGAAAGAAAAGAAAAGCCAAAATATCAGCTGGAAACAGGGGATCGATCGATCCCTTTGATCGATCGATCGATCCTTTTGATCGATCGATCGATCAAGCAGGTGCCAGCCTATTGCATTCCTTTTCCTCCTCTTTTCTCCTCTTTTGGTTTCATTGTCTTTATCTTCCACTAAAATTGCCGTAACTTCTTCGTTTTGAATCGGAATCGCGCACCGTTCATGGCAACGTGAATCTTGCGAGGAGGGATACAACTTTCATGTAGATGTTGGGCCAGGTGTCCTAGTTGTGAAAAGTCTAAAATGCCCTTGAACGTGCGATTGCGTATATAACTTGAGCGGAATGCATCCGAACTCCACACTTAGTACCTAAATACCTACAAAAGCCCAATTATACCTCATATAGCATGTTAACAATATAAACCGAGGTTGTCTAGTTAACGTGCTTAAATATAGAGATTAAGGCACCCGATGGGGCTAAAATACGTAGGTTTGGAGGATGAAATACGCAATATTTGTGTATCATCACATATTATAAGCTTCACTTTGAATTCAACATAAAAAATAAAGTGGATTTTTCATCTCAGAAAACTGCAAGTGTTGACACTCTCCGATATCACCTTCAAGAGGTGATCAAACATCACTACCGACCAATATCAAATTTCACAGTCGATCAAACCTCTTCACCCCTTTTAGGTTACAAAATTTGGGAAATTATGGGGGAATTATCCAAATTATATGACCTGATTGAAATAGCTGACATATGCTATAACACCCCATAATTTTATGCATTTAATAGTTAATTAATTCGGGATTTTTTTTAAATTACTAGTGTGTCGCAATTTAATGGAATTAATTATGGAATTTTTATATAAATATTAATCAGGAGAATAATTGGTTAATATTTATGGGAACTTAATTTACTAGGTAAATAGTAATACTTATCTACGTCTTAAGAGTATTAATGACGTGGGGTTTACTTATCTCAACTGCAAGTCAGTTCCAGACTAAGTTAGGTGGGAGATAAATTTTTTAATAAACTTATCCGGATGCCAATTCTGAGTGCACGGTTGAGTCCGAAAGGGACAAGATAATCGGAATAGAGTACCCGTGGGTAGTAAATGGGTCTCGAGATATTTTTAGGCATAGCCGGGCCCACACTTGGGTATTTGGGTCACTTGGGCTTGGCCCATTAGGCTAAAAACGGGATTAAGCCTAATTACTTAATTAAAGGAAAAAGGGGAACTACAGATTACACTGTGAAAAACCTAAAGTTGGAGAGAGTACCTTAGGGAGCAGTTAAAGGCACTGGGAACCATTTTAGGAGACAAAGGTAAGAACCAAAGGGAATTTCATCATAAACCCTGAGAATCACAACTCCGTATCAGACCCTATGAAACCACAAGGCAAGTGGTTAACTTGCTGTAGCATTTATTCATATTACAATTCATATTTGTGTGAAGTGGGAACCAAAATTCGTTTTGGGGTAAAGAGGGTACAAATATGGGGTTTTTGTAAATAAATCTTATGATTAGAAATTGTTGTAGAGATTCATTATATAATCTGAGATTGATGTGTATGGGTCAGATGTGAAAACTCAGATGAATTATGAACAAATTTGAGATGATAATTTGGTGTTGTGATGTAATTAACGAATAACCCGAGTTTTCCCCAATTCAGAAAATAGGAGATAACGGAAATTAAACGGGGTTTGGGGACTTTATGGGGGTTCCTGATGATGTTCTTGGTGTATTATATTGATGATAGGACCTGGGTTAGACCGTAGAAGAAATTGGACATTTAAGGTTTTCATCCATGACAGAAACAAGCCTTCGGAGAAGACGAAAACCTATTCGATCGATCGATCAATGGTTGGGATCGATCGATCGATGGTCAAGGATTTTTGACAGGTCAGCCAGTTTTGTTATATAAGGGAAATTTACTTAAAATTATTTTCCCACACCTTATTTAATGAGAAACAAATATAAGACATAAATTCTTAACAATTATGGGGGAAAGTAATTGGAATTTGGAGGAAATTTATGGGTGACACATTGTGGTTAATTTTGGAGAAATATATTCCAAAATATTAAATTTCGGATCCAGTGGGCGAGTCCGGGTATAGTGGTTGAGCGATACCAAAGTAATTAAATTAATTAATGTACAAATTAATTAATAATATGAGTTAGACCATAAACTTAAGTTATGACGTATAGGCTAGTGTTACAGGTTTAGTACACAGTAAAGTCAGGATTATTTTAATTATATATATATATATATATATATATATGGTGAGTGCATTAATATCAGTGACTAGATATTATTATAATATATATACTCTAATGCTATTAGGGGAGGTTGCGCGTAGAGGGTGAATTCCCTAGCTTGAGGAGTAGGGCGAGTATATCCCCAGGTAATAGCGTCCATTATATGGGTGAGGGGCATTTCACTTTCAGGGAAGGAATATGACCGCCTCCAATATTTATGTTTTTAACAAAGTTAGTGAGCGATCCTGACTTGGGGTAACTAGGTCGCGTGAATGCACCTAGTGGGATTGCAATTTCGAGAATATACGTTCGCTGAGTTATTACTCGGGAGGATGGTTATAATTAATTATTCTTTCAACATATGTGTGAATGTTGTAATATGGTTATACGTATATAATGAGATAAATAATTATATACGGGTAATTTAATTCAGGTCGTGAATTGTTATTATGTGTATAACGGGTGTGAAAGTTATATGAATTTAAAAAGGGAAATGATTAATTAAGTTAATGTTGATGATAACTTAGAAATCATAATTATTGCATACTCGGTTAGAGTAGAGTGGTTGCAAGGGGTTATAACGGTTATCTAGTTATGGGATAAATGACTAGGGGACTTAATTAAGGCGTTAGTTGCACATTAGAGGAAGGGTGAGGATGCCCTTAAGGGAGTGCGACACTAACTAAAATATGAAGAGCATTCATGCATATTTATTACTGCAAGTTAATCATTTGTTAAATATTTTCAAAATATTTTGGGTTCTAACCCTTGCTTTAAATATTTTTAAAAACCTTTTAGGTGTCCAGCCACATGGACGCCAGACTTGACTCATTCCTGGGATTCGTTGCTGCAGCATATGTGGATGTTGCAGGATTTGGATAGGCTCCTCTATTCCTTCTATTCTTAGAGTAGGAGTTTATCATCAGATACTCGAGCATGTGGCTCACAGTTTTATTTAGTATTCATTTCAGATACTTTGCGATGGTTATTATCTATCTTTAGTTTTGTTGGATTTTTAGCCGACGGTTTATTCGGTTAGATTATTATTTAGATGTGAATGGTTGAATTCAGTTAATTGTGATGATTTATATTATTTTGTTTTCGCATGAGTATTTAATTGAATTAATGAAAGATTAAATTTGGCACCGCTCTAATTTTCCACTTAGGTGGTTAGTTATTAAGATGGTCAACAGTGATGCTAAGAATGAACCAACTGAAAAACCTGTTCTAATTTAATTTAGGACTGATCACCCGGGGGCGGGGTGTCACAGATGGTATCAGAGCATCAGGTTATAGTGTCCTTAGGATCTGTGCGACTTACTATGTTTCAGCGTAGCATTCGGTTCTTGTATAGCCCTATTATTAGGACTATTAATTCATATTCCGTATTTGTGATATCATATTTCTGCTATTAGAGTTTGTATAAATTGTGTACTTATACAATTCGATCTATTTTTAGATTCCACCGAAGAGACAGAGAGAGGAGAGGGCTGAGGCTAGGGATGAGTTAAGGGTGACTCATCAGGATCCACAGGTACCGCCACCACCACCTCCACTCGAGTTGATCTCCATTACTCAGGTTGCAGTGATAGTGGCTCAGGTAGTCGAAATAGCGATGAGGGCTATGGCAACACATTTTCCAAAGCCCCAGGCACCGCCTCCAGTGGCACCAGTATTTCAGGCTCCAATGGGACCACCTTCTTGGCAGCGAGTTAGGGAGACCTTTCAGAAGGGTCACCCATTAGAGTTTCGGGGTAGAACCAATGTAGTAGAGTCCTGTGATTGGAAGAAAAATATTCAGCGACACCTGCGTGTGCTGGAGTGTACCTATGTGCAGAAATAGATGCCTGCTACCTTCCATTTATCGGGGGTAGCCTTACAGTGGTGGGAGTCAGTTACCAACGCTGAGGAGAGAGATTTGATGACGATATCCGAGTTCTAGGTGCGGTTTGATCGCAAATACTTCCCACCGGTGGTAGAGGCAGAAATGAGGAAGAAGTTCAGGGTGATCACTCAGTGGACGATTATGAGGAGGAGTTCACCCGTTTGGCAAATTTTGTGCCATATTAGGTGAGCGATGAGGAACGAAAGAAGTAGAGGTTCATGAATGGCCTAGCCTGGAGGATCAAGCAACATTTAATTGGTAATCCAGCATTGGTGACGTATACAGATGTCATCAATGCCGCTCTTGTACATTGCCAGGATCATCGTTTCCATGTGAAGGGGAGCAAGAGGGTAGGGGAGTCGAGCCAGCAGGGCAAGGCGATTGTTAGTGGTGACACAAGTGGTACTCAGCAGCATACTAGCAGTCAACAAGGGAATCAGGCTAAGAAATTTAAGCCAGGTGGGTTCCAACCGGGAGGACAGGGATTCAGGCAGGGTCAGCCGGGCCCAAGTCAGTAACATCAGGTTCCTCAGGGCCGTCAGGGCCAAAAGAACAATGGGGGAGTCCAGCAGGGCCAGCCACGTCAGGGACAATAGGGCCAACGAAAGGGAGACGGTCAGAGACGTTGTTTTGTTTGTGACTAGATAGGACACTTTAAGAGGGAGTGCCCACAGAGGGGAAGAGGCCAGCAGCAGGGTGCCCAACAGGGGCAGTAGGGACAGATGCCGCCAGCAGCACCAGCTCCACCAGCCCCACAGCAGCAGGGGAAAATGCACTACTGGTGCTTGTATAACGTCCGGGATGTTCCCAATCCTCCATCACATTAGGCGCCGCCAGCAGTAGAGGGCATGTTTCTTATCTATGGTCATGCGGGTAGGATACTTTTTGATACAGGAGCATCTCATTCATTCATTAAATCTAGATTTGCTAAACTAGTCGGGTTACTAGATACTACGGGTAGTTTTCGTATGTGTGTAGAGTTTCCAATAGGCAGAGGGTCATTGATTCACTCGATTTGTCGAGGGGTGGACATTTTGATTAGGAGACTGAGTTTAGCGGCGGACTTCTTAGTGTTAGATATGGAGGGGTACGATGTCATTCTAGGTATGGATTGGTTGGCAGGATATCGAGCGATAGTAGATTGTTACGAGAGGACAATTGTGTTCTCCATTCCGAGATAGGATATGTTCCTAGTAGTGATGCCTCTACCCGAGGGAGGATCGCGCACACACTTGTATTATATCGAGGAAGAGACCTCACAGGAGGTGGTAGTTTCGTTGGATTCGATTCCGGTAGTGAGGGACTTCGAGGATGTGTTCCTGGAAATGCCAAGGTTACCACCCAGTAGGGAAATTGAGTTTATAATTGATTTAGCACTAGGTACGAGGCCGATTGCTCGAGCACCTTACCATATGGCCCCTTCAGAGATGCGTGAGCTGAGAGAGTATATTCAGCGGCTCCTGGGTCAGGGTTTTATTCGGCGGAGTACATCACCGTGGGGTGCACTGGTATTGTTTGTAAAGAAGCGAGATGGTTCACTTCGGTTGTGCATGGACTACAGGGAACTGAATAAGGTGATGATACGGAATAAGTATCCGTTGACTAAGATTGATGATTTATTTGACCAATTGATAGGGGCGTCTTACTTCTCCAAGATCGATTTGAGGTCAGGGTATCATAAGCTGCATATCCGAGAGGAGGATGTTCCTAAGATCGCTTTCCTATCGCGGTATGGATCTTACGAGTTCGGGGTGATGCATTCGGGCTCACCAATGTGCCAACAGTGTTCATGAATCTCATGAACAGGGTTTTCAGAGAATATATCTTCCAGTTTGTCATCGTGTTCATTGATGAAGTTTTGATCTACTCGCGTAGTGAGGGGGAGCACGCAAATCATCCGCGTATGGTTCTATAGACGCTGCGGGATCACCAGCTTTATGCCAAGTTCGGGAAGTGTGGATTTTAGCTGTGGGAGGTACAGTTTCTTGGTCACATGGTGTCAAATCGAGGTATTATTGTGGATCCGAGTAAGGTGTCGGCGATGAGGGAGTGGGGGCAGGCCACGACACCGACTGAGGTGCGTAGCTTTCTGGGATTGGCAGGTTATTACAGGCGGTTCATTATGGTATTCTAAAAAATTACGAGCCCTTTGATAAATTTTACTCAGAAGGGGGTGCCTTTTATTTGAAGTGATCATTGTTAATTAGCTTTCGATGAGCTAAAGGACAAGTTGACATCTGCACCCGTACTTGCTTTATCGAGGGGAGAACTAGAGTATCGAGTTTACACTGACGCATCCTTACAGGGACTTGGGGGTGTGCTTCAGCAGGAGGAGAGGGCTATAGCTTATGCGTCCAGAAAGATAAAGCCCCACGAGAGGAATTACCCCACTCATGACCTAGAGATAGCAGTTGTCATTTTTGCTTTGAGGATATGCAGACATTATCTCCTGGGAGAGCAGTTCACCTTATTCACGAATCACAAGTCACTTCAGTATCTCTCCAAACAGAAGGATCTGAATATGAGACAGAGGCGGTGGCTAGAATTCGTGAAAGACAACTAGTTTGATATTCAGTATCATCCTGGTAAAGCTAATGTGGTGGCTGACGTATTGAGCCGGAGACCGACTGGGGAAATATCAGAGGTCTGGAAAACGAAGTGGAGAGAGCTTCGATATGAGGATGATATAGCCAGGACCTACATATCAGCATTATCCATCACACCTAAGATCATTATGCGAGTTGTGAGGGCTCAGGAGGAGGACCAAATATGCTAGGATAGGGTACGCTAGTTGTTAGCTGAGTGAGCAGAGGGTTACTCGATCAACTCGGAAGGATGCCTATGCCTAAATGGGAGGTTAATTATGCTAGAGGATGAGGAGTTGAGGCACGCTATTATGACAGAGTTCCATGGTTCGAGATATGCAGTACATCCCAATGGGGATAAAATGTACCAGGATATAAGGAGGCAGTATTGGTGGGAAGGAATGAAATAGGACATATCCGAGTTTGTCTCGAAATGTACCACGTGTTAGCTTGTGAAAGTTGATCATCAGAGACCTACAGGGATGCTACATCCACTAGAGATTCTCGTGTGTAAGTGGGAGAACATCTCCATGGACTTCATTACAGGGTTACCTACATCGCAGAGGAGTCACGACTCCATATGGGTCATTGTGGATCGGTTGACCAAGGTGGCCCACTTCCTATCGGTTCGTACAGACTTTGAGATGATGCGTTACGCACAACTATTCATAGAGGATATGGTTAAGCTGCACGGGGTGCCGGTAAATATTATGTCTGCCAGAGACAAAATTTTTGTGGCCCATTTTTGGCAGAGCTTTCAGGAGGCCATAGGCACATAGCTACGTTTGAGCACAACCTATCACCCACATACCGACGGGCAGATTGAGATGGTCAATCACATACTAGAAGACATGCTCAGGATGTGCATTTTAGACTTTGGGGGAGGATGGGAGAAATATCTTCCTTTGGTAGAGTTCGCGTAGAACAACTCTTACCAATTCACGATTGGCATGGCACCGTTCGAGGCACTGTACGGGAGACCTTATCGTTTACCCGCCTATTGGTTAAAGGTAGGGGATAACAAGTTATTGGGGCCGGATATTGTCCAGGAGACATCTACCAAGATAGAGCTGATTCGAGGGCGGATTCAGATAACTCAGGATAGGCAGAAGAGTTATGCTGATGCTTAGTGGAGACATGTGGAGTTAGAGTTTGGGGATCAGGTATTAGTCCGGGTGTCCCCTATGAAAGGGGTGATGAGGTTCGACAAGAAGTGTAAATTAGCATCGAGGTACGTGGGACACTTCCCTATTATTGAGAGGGTGGGACCGATAACATATAGACTGGGATTGCCAGAGCATCTTCAGCGGATACACGACGTGTTCCATTTGGTATCGCTGAAGAAATATCGAACGAGCGAGAGGGCCTTCTGGCACATTCCACTCGAGGAAATTGATTTACAGCTAGACATCTCGTATGAGGAGAGACCGGTGTCTATTCTGGACCGTAGTGAGCGTAAGCTACGATCCAAGGTTATTCCACTAGTTAGAGTATAGTGGGGTCATCACAACGTTGACGAGTCTACCTGGGAGAGGAAAGAGGATACGCGGGAACAATATCCAGAGCTATTCACCACAGGAACGACCAAATTTCGGGGACTAAATTCCTTTGTAAGGGGGGGAGTATGTAACACCCCGTAATTTTATGCATTTAATAGTTAATTAATTCGGTATTTTTTTAAATTACTAGTGTGTCGCAATTTAATGGAATTAATTATGGAATTTTTATATAAATATTAATAGGGAGAATAATTGGTTAATATTTATGGGAAATTAATTTACTAGGTAAATAGTAATACTTATCTACGTCTTAAGAGTATTTATGACGTGGGGTTTACTTATCTCAACTGGGAGTCAGTTCCAGACTAAGTTAGGTGGGAGATAAGAGATTTTATAAACTTATCCGTATGCCAATTCTGAGTGCATGGTTGAGTCCGGAAGGGTCAAAATAGTCGGAATAGAGTACCCGGGAGTAGTAAATGGGTCTCGAGATGTTTTTAAGCATAGCCGGGACCAGACGGGGGTATTTGGGTCACTTGGGCTTGGCCCATTAGGCTAAAAATGGGATTAAGCCTAATTACTTAATTAAAGGAAAAAGGGGAACGATATATTACACTGTGGAAAACCTAAAGTTGGAGAGAGTACCCTAGGGAGCAGTTAAAGGCACTGGGAACCATTTTGGGAGACAAAGGCAAGAACCAAAGGGGATTTCATCATCAACCTTGAGAATCACAACTCCGGATCAAACCCTACGAAACCATAAGGCAAGTGGTTAACTTGCTGTAGCATTTATTCGTATTACAATTCATATTTGTGTGAAGTGGAAACCAAAATTCGTTTTGGGGTAAAGAGGGTACAAATATGGGTTTTTTTGTAAATAAATCTTCTGATTAGAAATTGTTGTAGATATTCATTATATAATCTTAGATTGATGTGTACGGGTCAGATGTGAAACCCCAAACGAATTATGAACGAATTTGAGATGATAATTTGATGTTATGACGTAATTAACGAATAACCCGGGTTTTCCCCAATTTAGAAAATAGGAGAGAACGGAAATTAAACAGGATTTAGGGACTTTATGGGGGTTCCTGATGATGTTCTTGGTGTATTATATTGATGATAGGACCTGGGTTAGACCGTAGAAGAAATTGGACATTTAAGGTTTCGTCCATGGCCGAAACAAGTCTTCGTAGAAGACGAAGACCTATTCGATCGATCGATCGATGGCTGAGATCGATCGATCGATGGTCAAGGATTTTTGAGAGGTCAGCCAGTTTTGTTATATAAGGGAAATTTACTTAAAATTCTTTTCCCACACCTTATTTAGTGAGAAATAAATATAAGACATAAATTCTTAACAATTATGGGGGAAAGTAATTGGGATTTGGAGGAAATTTATGGGTGACATATTGTGATTAATATTGGAGAAATATATTCCAAAATATTAAATTTCGGATCAAGTGGGAGAGTCCGGGTATAGGGATTAAGCGATACCAAAGTAATTAAATTAATATATATATATATATATATATATATATATATATAGACGGTGTGCGATAATATATATATATGCTGTGTGCATTAATATCAGTGACCATATATTATTATAATATATATACTCTAGTGCTATCAGGGGAGGTTTCCCGTAGAGGGTGAATCCCCTAGCTTTAGGAGTAGGGCGAGTATATCCCCAGGTCATAACGTCCATTATATGGGCGAGGGGCATCTCACTTTCAGGGAAGGAATATGACCACCTCCTGACTTGGGGTAACTAGGTCGCGTGAATGCACCTAGTGGGATGGCACTTTAGAGAATATACATTCGGTCAGTTATTACTCGGGAGGATGGTTATAATGAATTATTCTTTAAACATACGTGTGAATGTTGTAATATGGTTATACGTATATAATGAGATAAATAATTATATACGGGTAATTTAATACATGTCGTGAATTGCTATTATGTGTATAACGGGTGTGAAAGTTATATGAATTTAAAAAGGGAAATGATTAATTAAGTTAATGTTGATGATAACTTAGAAATCATAATTATTGCATACTCGGTTAGAGTAGAGTGGTTGCAATGGGTTATATCAGTTATCTAGTTATAGGATAAATGAATAGGGGACTTAATTAAGGCGTTAGTTGCACATTAGAAGAGGGGTGAGGACGTCCTCAAGGGAGTACGGAACTAACTACAATATGAAGAGAATTCATGCATATTTATTACTGCAAGTTAATCATTTGTTAAATATTTTCAAAATGTTTTGGGTTCTAACCCTTGCTTTAAATATTTTTAAAAACTTTTTAGGTGTCCAGCCATAGGGACGCCAGACTTGACTCATTCCAGGGATTCGTTGCTGCAGCATATGTGGATGTTGCAGGATTTGGATAGGCGCCTCTATTCCTTCTATTCTTAGAGTAGGAGTTTATCGTCAGATACTCGAGCATATGGCTCACAATTTTATTTAGTATTCTTTTCAATACTTTGCGATTTTTATTATCTCTCTTTACTTTAGTTGGATTTGTAGCCGAGGGTTTATTTGGTTAGATTATTATTTAGATGTGAATGGTTGAATTCAGTTAATTGTGATGGTTTATATTATTTTGTTTCTGCATAAGTATTTCATTGAATTAATGAAAGATAAAATTTGGCACCAGTCTAATTTTTCACCTAGGTGGTTAGCAATTAAGATGGTCGACAGTGATGCTAAGAATGAACTAACTGAGAAACCTGTTCTAATTTAATTTAGGACTGATCACCCGAGGTTATATTAGGCGGGGTGACACGTATGCCTGGCTATTCTGATATACAATCTTAGCCTAGAGATAAGGATAAAGGAGGATCTGATCTAGTAAAAATCTCGAACTTGGATACAGGCGACCAGATCACGACCTTCCTCCAAGGCCACGGAGTCCCACATGACTCACTCCTTTTCTATTCTCTATAAATGTAAACCTAACACAAACCTGGGAAAATGGGATATGTAATTCTTATCATTGCGAATTAATCAATACAAAGAGAAAGAGACACCCATGGACGTAGGCACGTTATCGAACCACGTATACCTTATGTTGTGTGATTGTGTGATTTTATTTACTGTTTGGCTTTATTTTCTTAGGAATAGTCTAGGTGGGATTTTACCACCTGTAGGGGAATATGAATCTTGTTCTCAATTGTTTCTTTATAATGAAAATGATGAGTATTTTGACGACGAGACATTGGATTATAATGGGAATAATATTATGATTAAAG
This sequence comes from Sambucus nigra, assembly GCA_949130495.1. Lineage (NCBI taxonomy): Eukaryota > Viridiplantae > Streptophyta > Magnoliopsida > Dipsacales > Adoxaceae > Sambucus > Sambucus nigra. The sequence continues at coordinate 207,456,596 of OX422217.1, forward strand.
GTCTATGTAATATCACAATAATGGTATCACCTATCATTCTATTAGTACTTGAATGTGAACAACAATAATCTCGCCCATATGGATGATCTTTAATAAGAAGGCCCACTTATACCCTTAAGAGAGATTGTTAGTGATCGAACATGGGCAGATTATTTGGAAGATAATGCAAAGTATCCACTCTCTTATTTTAGGCATCGATTTTGGATAAGGCATGATCTTTATCTCTGAATCCTCCACGACATTGAAGGTCACGAATCTTATTCACCTAATGGTATGCTGCTGCTCGAAGGGAAGGATTATCAACTAAAAATAATTATTAAAATGCTTACATCTGGTTGCTCGGTTCATAAGCTTAACGAGTCCATAAAAATTTGAGAGAGCACTTGAATTGAGAGTTTGAAACATTTTGTTGTGCAGTATTCAACCTCTACGAAGATCAGTAAATGAGAATTCCTATTGAAAATGATATGTCACAAATACTTGCATGAAGGGATGCTAAAAGATTTTTCGGGATGCTGGTAATTTAGATTTCATGCATTGGGTTTGGAAAAGTTGTCCGACTACATGGCACGAAACATGCGTGGGGGGCCATATAAAGCACCCGCATTGATTTTAAAATCAATTGTCGATAAATATTTGTGGATTTGGCATGCATTTTTTGGTATGTCATGTACACAAAACGACATTAAGGTATTGGATCGTTCTTATTTATTTGACAATATCATAAATGATAAGCTTTCTCAATGCATTTATTTAGTCAATAGTCGTCAATCACTATAAGGTACTACCTCACTAATAGTATTTATCCCAAATATGCTTCTCTTATTCAAGTAGTACCTCAATCGATTGGACTGAAAAATTTCCTATTTGTTAAAATTTTAAGAAGTTAGAAAAGATGTGGATTATGCATTTGGAGTTTTGTAAGTAATATTTGTTATTGCTAAAGGGATGACGTGTATGTGGCGACCAAAAGACCTTTCACGGGTAATGAAGACATACATTATATTACAAAATATGATTTTTGAGGATAAACATGATGAAAATATTGAAGTTTGTCCCACCTCCAGTAAACGAGTCTCCCCAAACTGTGGAAGAACAAGATAAAAAATTACTCACTGTAACACTAATTGCAAAACTAACAAAGGTTTATGATACGACACTTCACGATCGACTAAATCTCGACCTTATTGAGCATATTTGGACTGAGTATGGCAATAAAATGCTAATGAAGTTATCGTGAAACCGTGAACATAAATAAATAAAAAATAATTATGCTTCAGTGTTATGTTATATCATTTTGTCACTCTTATTTGAGTGAACAATGGAATGCATATATTACTGTACTGACCATATTGTGTATATATTAAAAGTCACAGATACCATTTTATAGTTGAAATGCATAAATTTTTAATAGGGAATATGTTTAAAAGAATTTTTTATCCACTTTTCAGGTGAGTATGGATTTGCCCAGTCCTTATTTGTTTGGTTATAATCGAGCCTCAAATTTTTTGGGAAGTCCTTTCTTTACGAGGAATTTTCCAAAAATTTTGATACAATTGAGCCTCAAAATTAGTATTTGTTATGATTTTATATAAAATAACATTATAAACCAATCTTTTCACAAACTGCCAAATTCAAAATCTTTAAAATAATATGTTCACAAAATGCCTTAATAATCCCATCGATTCGTCTTCCTCACTAAAAGAACATTGTTAGCCAATATGTACACAGACTTCCAAATTCATTTTCCAAAAACATTATAAACCAATATGTTCACAATCTTTAATTTATCCTATAAAGAAAGAAGAAAAGAATAATAATCATCTAATAACACTACTATGATAATTTTTTTTCCAAAACTACCAATTTCAATGTAGACCGGAAGACGAGAAATTAGAATAACAAACTAGCAAGATATACTAATGCTAACTTAATATAAAAAATCTAAAAAACCAATTTACTTGTAAAATATAAAATATGGAAATAAAGGAAGATAGTTGTGAGTTATGGTGTCTTGATAATGTGCCCTCTCGTTGCCACTTCTATGAAATATTATGTTGTATTTTACAAAATATCTCGACTTGATGTGGTTCCATATCTTTAAGATATTTCATTATTGTTTCTTTTTCTTCATGCCACTGATTTTGCCGAATTTTTTAGCTTGTTGACGAAGAAATTTTTCCTTCTGATTAACGTGGCGCTCTTTTAGTTCTTGTTCTCTTTGATGTGTCTCCTCTTTGATCTTAATTTCTTTTTTATACTGTGCGAGTAATTTTTCAACTGAAGCATCAAACTTTTCTATGAATTATTTCAACATCATGGATGACCCATCAATTTGAATTCCCATTTTCTTTTGATCTATAGCTTTTTTTCTTCCCATCTCTGGCCATTCTATTCTGTCCTCATCAATACCTGGAGTGAGTTGGTATTCACTTGAATATAATTAAGTTTAAAAACTCAATGTGTGTTGATTAGGTGACAATGGCATGTTTTCATTGTTAGTAGATCTCATATTCTAAGCGGACCCATTAAATCTTTGGGGTGGTGGCACACCCACTCTTTATTTTTCCTTGATAGACACTTGCTTTTAATTACACTTTGGATTATCTCTCAAAATCTTCCATAACTTTTCCTTCTCGAAATTAAAACCTTCAAGAGAACAAAACAATTTCCTTGTATCTTCCATCAAGATGCTATAAATATTTAATTAAGCATAATAACAAATAAAATAAACTGATACACAATCATTTAAGGAATACATTACCCGATTGCAAAATTTGTTCCACACCTTGGATATCTATCAATCATTATGAAATATCTTTAACTTATTCACTTCTTGTTGATATTTTTCTAATGACATGCCAAAGCATTTGGAGTTTTGTCCACATCTTCATCTGAATTTGTAATGCACAAAATTTCATTAAAAGTTTTATAAATTCGATGTCAAAGAGTGGTACGAGGATGACTAGTGTTAATAATTCCACCACCTGAGGTTCCTAACCAAGGTCTTAAAATTCCCTCATCTTCTTTGTCATTGAAATTTTGGGTCCATTTACTCTTTGAGACCTTTTTAGACGTAGATGATTTCTAGATATTAGATGTTCTTCGTTTGGAGATTGGTGGAATTATGATGGTAATGGAAGTTGAGGTGCATATGAGAACGAGTATGCTTGTGATAATTGGGATGAATGTGATAATTAGTATGGGTATGTTGTTAAAATTATGGAAAGTTATTGATGAAATCGAGGTGGTGGTTGAGATTGGTTTTTTTTGAGGTTTAAGAAGTTGTGAAAATGACAATGTCTTGAATATCGAGATGGTTGTGAGTTTTGGAAAAAATCAGATGATTGGGAATTCATTGTTGAAATACCTTAAAAATTTACAAAGTAGGATGTAATTAAGTAAGAAATTACACAGTATCAACAATAACAACTAAAAATAATTCCTCAATAATAACTTCATAAAAAATCATTACCATAATATGATTTACGACACCTTTCATAACCATTATTAAAAATGTCTCATTCTATATACATACATAACTTTATATATGTTCTTTGTTCCAGAAAATAAATAATATAGTAAATTTATAATCTAAACCCAAAACATTAGTACATGTATTCACCTAAACCTTGAGTAATAACTACAAAACACATGAAAATGTTAAGGATTTACATAATCAATTAAGTATTAACCCTAAACCCAAAGCATGTAAACACAAATTTAAAAGAACTACAAAAGATATTTCCCAATAGCTAATATTGTACACATATACGCACACGTATATATATATATATATATATATATATATATATATATATATATAGAGAGAGAGAGAGAGAGAGAGAGAGAGAGAGAGAGAGAGAGAGAGAGGACCTCTGTTTGCATACCGCTGGGGCGGACCAATTTTGATAAAATGGTAAAAAAAATATTTTTGAGATAATTATTTTATATAGTTTTAAACATTTCAGTAGGACCATATAAAAAAAATCAACTCAAAATAATTTTTTTTACTATTTTAAAAAAATCGCTCAAACTTTGTCAGTTTTTAACAACTTAAAAATAACTTAAAAACTGACAAAGTTTGACCGATTTTTTTAAAATAGCACCAAAATTCAGTTTGAGTTGATTATTTTTTATGGTCCTATTGAAATGTTTAAAAATCATAAAAAAAAATCAGCCCCAAAATATTTTTTTTACTATTTTAAAAAAATGGTCCTCATTCAGGGTTTTCAAACTGGGACCTCACTTAATCCTTCTCTCTCTCTCTCTCTCTCTCTATATATATATATATATATATATATATATATATATAACAAGAGATAAAGATAGATGGATGCTTGTGTTGTATATCCAATTTGATGCAAGGAGAATCCCAATGATTTACCTCATGTTATTCGGTGGCTCTCAATTGTGGCTTAGGCAAACATTCGAAAAATTTATAGCAGTGCACCATATTTGTTTATGGATTTTCCCATGAACTTTAGCTGATCAACATTAGTGGTTGAATAGAAAAGGGGGAGGGGGGTGAGGGTGGGAGGAGGGGGGTGGATAGGAGAGTGTGATAGATCATGATTTAGAGGAGATTGAGAAGAATGGGATATGGGAGAGTGGGGTGTGGATAAATGTGAAGATTGGGGAGAGATATAGAGGAAAAAATATTACGGGGCTATGTATATTTTCACAATAAATTTACACATTATTAAATTACACAGGATTGGAGTGAATTTTTTTTAACATATTTTGTATATTTTTGTTAAATAACCATGTTAATATACGATTGGAGATTCCCTAAATAGATAAAAACAAACATATTTTGTATATATCAAATGATATAAATAATACTTTATGTGATTTGTAAACATTTTTATTTAACTTAAATTTCGTTTATGTTACAAAATAATACTTTATGGAATTTGCGAGTGTGTTTTGAATACCTAAAAGGATAATACAGCAAATTAATTTTTTTTTTACAGATTTTAAATAGTGCTTTACGAAGAGCACACTCTAAAGTTTTACATGACAAGATTTACAATTGATTTAACAATTAAGCCAAATATTAATTTTAATTAAACATTTGAGTTATAAATTATATGGAAAAGTAAATTAATACATAATACTGAATGTGTAAGAAAAAATTACTAATGGGTAAAAACCTCAGGCCAATGCAATGGTCTTACTAAAAAACTTAGTAAAGACATAAATAGGGGATACACGTATTACAATCACCCCACGTGCTAACTCACACCTAACCCCTTTTCACCAATTCATAACAAGTCGGAGACCTTTCTAACATTGATAAGAATCTCATCAACCGATTAATAATGTTTCCCTTGAAGTAATTAGTTAAATCTCTTCTTTATTGATGAATAATCTCTTGATGAACCATACGATCACAACAATCTCTAAATAAATATATCTAAGTTAAAAATGATTAGTGGTGAAAAAAGTGTTTGATGTCTCATAAATTTTCTTCCTTTTCTTATTCGTTATTGATAAATCAATGATAGATTGACTAAATTCAAAGAAGAGTAAGAAATAAAAAATTAAGAAATAAAAAAGTGAACAAGGATTTAACCTAACTTTCTATACTTATAAGGTTTTGTGTTCTTAAAAATGAGAAACAAAAAACACGAGGCTTCTTGCTTGGATATTCCTCTATTGGAAGATATTTGAATTTTAATTAAAATGAAGAGAAAATAAAGTTTACGTATTCTTTAAAATTAAAATAAATGATGATAAAACCCCAAACTAAGCTCAACCACAAACATACTCCATGCTTAGGACGATTAGTGTGTAAGTATAGTGTCTCATCAGCAAAAAGGTGATTTGAGAGATAATCTATTAAAAGATATTTGAATTATCAAAATTATTATCTTTAAATTTGGTCATCATTAAGGCATCACGAATGTGACTAAAGTCTTCGCAATTATGAAGGATCAGTGGCCCAAGGTCATGGATGGCGTCATAAGTTTTTCTCCGAGATCAATCATTTTGGCATGATCAATGAGGGGTAGTTCATGGAAGCGAAGTCAAACTTCGCATTCGTGAGCTCTCCGCGAGGTAAATGGTGGACATAACCATATTTTTTCAGAGAGTCTTAAAGGACTCGTGTGTGTGTGTGTGTGTGGGGGGGGGGGGATATTGTCGTTTGCGACCTCTCCTTAGACTTTCAAACAAATGTTTTTTCTAAACTTAGATTTTTATAGATAAAAATACAATAACATTTGGTTTGGAATAAATAAGCAAAAAAATTTTGAGAAAATATTTTATCACTTTATTTTCTTAACATTTTAAAACACTAAGTACTATAGGTCAATTTATCTTCTTCATAAATGAGATTATGTGATTCCGGGGATAAAAAGGTACTACTTGAAGATCTTGAACTTTAAAGAATATTTTCGATATAATAAGGACCTCAAGGACGGACACATACACAATATGTTCTGAAAATGAGAATAAGACAATCTAGTCAGTGAAGGTACATGAGTATACTATGCTCTTACAATCTACGTCTTTGTATAAACTGTGACAAAACATACAATACAAGATTACCAGCAAATACAAAAAACCTATCACATATGACAAGCTCGGCCAAAGGCACATAAGAAAAAAAAAATGCAAGAACCTAAAGGAATAAAGACGCTGTTTATCCTTTCAAAGATCGTGCGAGACCAATTTTACTACACACACTAGCAAGTTCATCAACATACCAATATGTATACTAAACATTGTGATAAATATTAGTATAATTTATAAAAGATATAAGCAATAATAGAGGGCCATATATTTCGTTATAACTATTATATTTTCATAAGTACTCCCCTTAAATAAGGATTCTCCCTTACATAATCTCCCCCTTTATGTAAACTTCTATCATTTTTTTATCAAACAAATAGATAAAGGAAAACAATACAAGGAACTAAGATCAAAGGATAAAATTAGGTATACACAATACAAAGTACATACGAGAAAATTAGAACATGTGGTTGAGATAGCAAAATATTATAGATACATTTTTACATAACAAAAGTCTAAGAAAAAAGGTTTTACAAGGAGATAACCTCAAGAATATGCAATTAAATATGCAAAATCCTAGACCAATTTTACATGAGGAAGAATATGAGAATAATTTATCATACTTACCAAAAGTGAGTTGAGGACATATTCGAGAAAATATTATATATAAGGTTAATATCACGATGAAATTTATCAACCAAGAACATTATATCATATCTCATTCGTGCAAAACAAAAGAAATGAATATCACTGAGAAAAAGGTCCAAGATCAAGTTCTATTAAGATTAACTAATTACAAAATAAAGAACGTAAAGCTTCGACTCTAGTAAAAACTCTAACACCCTTTCAAATCATTTTCAACTACCACCCTTTGCCCATCAAATAAGAAAATGATTGGTTAAAACCTCTAGTATCATATCCACAATGTAAACTAATTTTTGGATATATATATTGTAAGAGTATTCACATACTCATCTGTACCCTCGTAGGTAGCTGTCTTATTCCGATTTCCAAAACACTTTGGGTACTTGATTTTACCTCTCCGAAAAGCTTCATCAATGTCCAAGATCTTGAATCCAATTTTATCACCCTCAAGACTTAGTGATCACACTTTGGATGAAAGGTAAAAGTTGGAGAAAACCTATACTTACGTTATTTATTTTTACAAAACTTCCACATCTTGGTCAAATATTTTTTATGTGTAAAACTTATGTTTTTGACCTTTTATTTTTCTTATTTAAAAAAACTTTGAAATCTCATAAAATAAGCAAAATTGAGAAGGTCTCTTTAGCTTTACTGCAAGAAGGTTTTCCTTTGCAGGAAGCAAACTGAGAAGCTTATCTTAACAAAATCTCTAGAAGAGTTTGTGGGCTGCTTCGCTAAAGTGAAGGCCTCGCTACAAAAATGCTTTGCTTCCCTGGTCACCTTAATGATTAAAGGCCATTCAAAAGTACCTAGATAAAAGCGCATCTTATTTCGCTGCAAGATTGCTCCAACGAAGTTTAAGAGGGAAGGTTCCTTCTTATACCTTTTACAAGATACGAGGTCACATTAATCAAACTTATAGGTTCTTGAAAGAGAGAAACCATAGGTTCATGAATAATAGGAGGCAAGTATTCCATTAGGATCCTATTAGTGAACTTGGTAAGATTGGTGAATTAACTAAGATAGTGGATTTTCTGGTGAAAATGTAGGAGTGAGGTTGGAAGGAATATAACTAGACCTAGACCATTTGCTCAAATTTCAAGGAATAAGCATAAGAATCCTATGTGGAATGCGAGATGGATGCCAAAGAACATTAGAATCATGCCTAGAAACACTCCAAGGAAGAGGATTGAGGTTAAATTTGCTCAAAATAATTTTATCAAGAGGGATGTTGTCTTTATTCCTCCCATTGATTCGAGAGATGTCACACCTATCGCTATCTGGGAGATAGTTTGCTTAGAATGCCTATGGTCTTGTTATTTCTAGGTCCTCTCCTTGGTATACTTGATTTATTGGAGTTAAATCTTTATGAGTGAGTGTTTGAAATTAACTTGGATCATTTTTCATGTATTGGTGAGTAATTTTATGCATTTGTGCATTTACATGCATTTTTCTATATGCTTTGCTCACTTAACATATTGTAAATATGTGCGTTATTCTTTTATGAAATTACAAAAAAATAAATTTCAGTTTTTTTTGTGATTGTGTGATTAAGTCCTTTGATTCACGATATTTGATGAATAGACTTAACTTGAATGGTGATTGAAATATGGATTTTAAACCATTTTGATTGTAAAATATTAATAATATCATTGTTAGGTTAGAATTCATTTGAGGAATCAATATAGACAAACTGTTGAAATCTTTGGTGCTTATTTCACACTACACAAGGACTTGCATATCACTTTATGCGTATGACTTTATTATGATCAAATCCCAAGATCTCTTATTGGTTTTGAAATGTTTCAATGGTCCAACTATGAGAATTATGTGTTTCATACTTGTTGACGTTGAAAAAAGATTGTTTTATATGGGCTAATAAGGGCAACCATTAGAGTTATTACACTCAATTTTAATTTGAGTATGATTGGATAAGTGTCATTTAGGTGTGTGAAAATCCATTATGTTGGAAAGATCCATAAGCTAATGCTTAACTGACAATTAAAACAATTTAGGGGCATGAATTTTCAAATGAAAATTGCTATTTTAGTTTGGCATTGAAAAAATCCAAAACAACATATGCTTGAGGGAGTTTTATGATTAAAAACTACCATTTGATGAGATCTTGAAAGGATATTGATGTAATGATAAACATAAGCATCATTTAAAATTTCTTATGACTCGGTTATGTATATTCGTTTGATTTTGTAAACCATAATTATCACGAATCATGCCATGATTAAAATATAAAGTTCCTTGAATTGATTTGAAAAGAATTTTGAACCTTACATGTTGAATTGATTAATATTTCTATTGAATGTGTTCTCAATATATACATTAATCAAGATTCAAAGGAAATTTGTTTATCAAATCAAGTTTATCATGTTATACCTTATCACTATGACACATTTTATTTATTTATTTTAGAGTCATTTTAGAGATTGCATATGTATATACGTGTGTGTGAGTTTTTAATATTTGTGAATTTATCTTAAAATTGTGTTGTTAAGTCATACATGGATGATTTTACATGCCTTTGCATTCATTCATAACATATTTTTGAGAGTTTGGATTTTGGGTTCTTATGCTTAGTTTTTTCTGGATTTATGTTCTCTAACTAGTATACTAGGAATTTTTGTATGCATGATTACTTTTTGGCACCGTACGTACGATACCCGTTCGCACGATAGTGATTGCTTCGTGTGCACGGATTCCATGTTTTGGTACATGGGAATTCATTATTTTGGTACATGTGTTTTTATTTACGGCTTTAGTGGTTGCACCTATTTTTCTTTATCTTGATTATTCACTATTGACCTTATGTGACACTATCGATGCTAGTGTTTGTTCTAAGAGATTTATGTGGGAGTGTGCCCTAGGTAGTTCAATTTTGTGATAAGACCTTGATCATCTTTTGTTTGGATTTATACGTTAGGTTAATCAATTGAGTTTGAGCATATCGTGATAGTATCTCACTAGTTTTACCTTATACACACCTTTGCTCCTTGTAGTTTTTTATATTTTTGTTTATTTTGACTAATGTTTAGTACTTTATCTTGATGACTATATTCTGTGAGCTTATGTGACTTAAGATACTTCTTTGAGATGCCTTGTGTTATTTTTGGTCGAGATTTGCTCTTGATTGTGCATATACTTGCTTATTAATCTTATATCATGTTTCTCGATTATTTCGTCTCATTTGTGTTGTCATATTTAATCTTCATCTATATTACATGATTATTGTCTTGTTGATTTTTTTACATATATGACTCTTATCATAGATTCTCATTTTTCTGTACATATTCTTTGTCCATGCTCACATTTCTTTATTGCATGCTTTCATGATATCTTGCCATGATACTGCTACTCCCATCATGTTTGACATGCTTTGATTTATCATGCTTCTGATGATTATCTCTTTGTATGAAATTTTTTTTTGGGGCGAGATATTTGTTTTAGGGGGAGTACATGTCTCTTTGTTTGAGATGTTATTCATTTATGGTTATTTTTCCATGCTACAATTTTTAGACTTTAATATACATATTCTTTGATGCTAACATGTGTTTCTTGTATGGTTTAGTTCTTGATATCATATGGTCACTCTTGCTTCATCATTAACCATATTTCTTTACCATTGATATCTTATTAGTTATTTTTCTGCCTATCCCCATTGCTAGTTATTTTCAAATGGCTTCCGTATCATTGTTATATCTATGCTTCATATCATCTCATTCTAGTTATATAGATTTACATCACATTTCCTGTTTCACATTCTTACTTGATTGATATATCATATCTTTTAGTTTTTGTTACGATATTCATATTGTGATATACTTGTTTGTTGCTCATACTCATGACGCTTTATGTTACGTATACCCTCTTTATAGTATTGATTTATCTCACATGATTATCTAGCTCTTGATTCGTAAGTTTTGCTTATTCATTATGATTGTTGATATATTACCATGCTATACCCATTTATCTACGTCTTTACACTTTTCTTTTACATTCTGTACCAAAAGGGGGATAAACATATAAGATTAAGGGAGTTCCCATGTTTCTTTCTTTAGAGGGATAAACATTCATTTATGAATTTATGGGGTAGGGAGAGTTCCCATGTTTATTACTTTAGGGGAGAAACGTCCATTTATGGATTTATAGGGTAGAAACATTATTTTGATGAGATTTTTAATACGGGGAGTATTTACTTGATGTACTTGTTGATATTAGATGATGTTATCACTTTACCTATGCTTTCATACTTTATATCATCTATATATCTATTTATTTATCGGAGGATTCCCAAAGGATGGGGAGTTTCCCTTTGTGCATTCTATTACATGCATGAACTTAATCTCTTTGCTTCACATGGTTCAAGTATTAATATGTTGATGCGACTCACACCCATTTTTTTAGTCTCGACTTTGATGCGTCGTTGGTCTTTTGGACTCTTTGTGCATTAATTCCTAATACTCTCATTATACGACTAAGGTGGACTGGGTTTGGTAGGAGTAATCAAGAGATTTTTGGATTTTGGGGGTTTTCCATGGAATAACCAAAGGGGGAGATTGAAATGGTAAACATTTGTAATTCGATATAAGTTGGATAATTTTTGTGTTAAATCATTGAGTTTTTGAGTCATTCAAACCATATAGGCTTAAATCGTGGTGAGAGGTTTGAGTAGATTGAGGCTTGCTCATTTAGACTTCATGAATATTTAAGGATTTGAATATCTACAAAGCTTATCTACTTCACAAGACTTTTGTTGATGAATTGACGATATATCATTTTAATGATTTTGTGATTGAACGTTGTTGGCTATGCACATAGTTTCATGTTTTTCACAAAATGTGTTTTTATGGGTTGACCAAGTATTTTTGAAATCACGAGATGTGTTGTGTTTACCTTTGGCAAAAGTCCAATTTAAAATGTGCTTTGTTTAAACTTTTTATCAAATGTCTTCAAATCATTTGCACGGTCCCATTTGGACCCATGCACATGACACTATTCACACGGTCATATTTTGACCCATGTACACGACCTTATGCCATTTCAGCCTTAGCTGCATATTGGCTAAAATCGTGCGCACAACATAATCAACCGTGCACACGATGGAGATTTTATTTTGAAAATTTCTATAAATAGATCTTCTTCCCTCCATTTTTAATAACTTGAATTCCACATTACTGACTTATATATCAAAGAGTATTTTCAAGGTTGAGAGGTTTTACTTTGTCTTTATATTTTCAAATTCACTTGTTCCCTCCAAATTGATAAAAAAACCTAGGTCTATAATTGATCTATAGCTTTAGAGGAAATGAAGAATGATTTGATTTAGATACACATTGCTAATGTTCAATTCAAACTATTATTCATTTGAATTGGTTGATCAACACTCTTAGATCTGAAAAGGGAGGTGTCTTGTTCTATTGGAGAGATCGAGTGGAGAGTGTACTTCCTCATTCACCTTATAGAGCTTAAGATGGATCTGTTATCGTCAATGGAGGAAAGTCCAATGTTCATAGGTAACTACTCGTGACTGCATGAGTGAGATGTACATTATTGCATTGTATACAACATTTATAAGTTGAATAAGAGATATGAGTGCGTTGAGTTTTTTTACCCCTTAGTGGGGTGGTTTTACTAATAAAATATGAGTTACGTATTACTTGTGTGTTATACTTGCTATTTTTTTCACTTCCATCATACACTATACCCTGTTCTCACTAAGATCCTATTTATTCCATAAAATTTGAGTTAGGATTTTCGCATCTAGTAATTTGATGATCTATGCCTAATATGACTTCACCTAATTATCACATGTGCTAGGCTGTTTAAAAGTGAGAAGAAAACTAAAATTTGACGAAATTGTAAATAAACCTATCCACTCCCTCTGGCTTTGTTAAAGTTGAACATTTATATTGAATACACATATCCCCATACTATGTCGGACAATATTACTCATTAGGAATTTCGTTCAGTTAGTTTTGTCTTGATCACGAGAGATTGTAATTTTGGTTTAAGTATAATTGAACAGTTCACAACTTAGATAAGGAGTTGACATCCTATCGGTATAACTTCGTGTGCAATTCTAGCAGTTTATCTTAAACTACGGGAACTTGTCTATTGGTTTGAGAACTTTTTTAATAGTTTGTAAGAGGATTGTGATCGGTACATTCCGAGACGTATTAAATAAGACCACCCGGGATATTCAAGTTTAAGGTATGTATTGATTAGACTTGGGCAATATCACACCATTGGCAAAGGGTGCATAAATTCAAAATCCTAAGGGTTATGGGGATTTGATTGCTTGAATAATTAGGTAATCGTTGTATGAGTAGGTCTGAGATCATAATTCGGCGGAATCCGCATCCAAGAAAGATCTTGGATTGTGATACCTCTTCGATAGACTTATAAGATTTGTTTACACTAATAAACCTCATCAACAAATTATTTTATATTCTGGCGGAGTAGCAAAATAAGTTAAGTCCGAGAATCAAGGAATTGATTAGATGTTGGTTAACTGTTTTGACCAAACGGGTATTAGACACTTAATGCAGGGAACCATATTATGTATCATATCAACTTTTAAAATAAGTCCTCATTACTTCGAGTGATTTTGAGATAATTAAATTGGAGTGCAGTTATAATATTTAGCGGAATCTAGTATGATTAGATTAATAAAGAAAACAAATTACGGGATGTCATTTGAGATTTTTGAGTATTTATTTGGAAGCCAATATAATTATTAGTCTCGAGTCCCTATTATAGTCCGTATGCCCAAGTAGCAGGCCCGAATTTTATAGAAACTTAAGTTAGTCCAAGCTCGTATAATATAGATTGGTGTACGCCAGGGTTTTAAGTTGAATATTCATTATTAAGGGTTAGAGAGGGAGAAAGAAAATAATAACCACATTTTTGTGAAGAGGCTTAGAGAGAGCCAAAGGTTTCATCTCCAAAGATGCCTACACATATACCCTCCTTTCGAAGGATCATATACTAGAAGATTCAAGATGTTTGACATGTTCTAGATATATTTTTGAGGACAATATATATGAAACCCCGTCATCTTCTCCAAACACTTTTTCTTCTCATTCGGACCACCAATAAGATTCGCTAATGTATTGTATTCAAAACCCTAGGTTTAAGCTTTAAACCTAGTTTTTGTTGTTCACTTTCCATTGCATGATTGGTTAAAGTTTTTGGGCTAAAATGTTTTCGCTTATGTCGATCCCCAACAATTGGTATGATTTTGAGTGATCCAAAACCAAGTCCGACTTTAGATCTTGAATTGATTTTTCACACACTGCATCCCATTTGATTATTTTCCTAAATATCTTGAAGAATGACAAACATTTGTCCATGTCCAGTTAGCTTTTAAACTTCTTTACTATTTCATGGAGCTTTTATATCAGTGAGTACCTTAATTTTGGTCGAGTACATAATGCTAATATTTACCAAAATCATAAGCCATGGCATGTGGTCCATTTTTAAAAGCGATCTTAAGATTTACTAACGTTAATGCATTCACAGCATTAACATCCAATAATGTTCTAGCACAATGATAGCTATTTGATCAATAAATAATCCAATGATACGATTATGGTTTGTGTACATACTAAGCATATTTGACTTTACATATGCCACGTGATAGTACTTAAGTAACTAAAATTTTATATAATGCCACCTAAACACATATGTCAAAGTTACATTCTACATATACACCAGATAAGGACATATACTAATAAATCAATACTAGCATCTAAGTTATGGTCTAAATACTAATCATATAATCTAAGGCATGAGATAAACATGTGGGGCATATCCATAATAACATTGGAGTAAACATTAGCATAATTAAATATGAATAACATGTGAGGCATATTTATTATATCATGAAAATGAATGTTAACATTTCTAGATGCCAATATCAAGAAAAATGATAGAATATGACCAACTGGAAAATTCTTAAATAAGTACCAAGATAAATCTAATCAAGATTCCATTACAATATAAACATACAATTCAAGATACATAATCATTAGAAACATTCAACTTTTCTTGAACTTAAATAATACAATATAATTATATTGGATATAACTGAAAAGTAAACCATTACTCGATGGGTACATGCTGTAGCACTGCCCTAAAATTTAAAGCAAACTAAATCATAGATCCCCGGGTTGCCCTACCCTAAATACATCATTGTACCTAAGGGGAGAATAGAGTAAAAGGAATGATCTAAATTTCCATCAAGGATATACAACGTACAATTACTCAGAAACTAAATCAAAGATGTTCGTATCTCAATGATAATTGAAAAGAAATCAACATAGTTAAAGGGAGAATCGATCATCGAGTCGCAAATTCGCACTACGGAATTTCAACGGGGTAATTAGATAAGCCGAGCACATGTTTTAATTTATTATTATTAAATTTATTATTTATCATGAATTATATTTATAAAAGAATAAATATTCAAAACCTTACAAAAACTATATCTAAAACAAGATAATTAGAATAAATGTAAGGAATTTAACAACGTAAAAAAAGAGGAAAATCAATGAAATCCGTGAGATATAAATGAACAAAATATATCAAGTAAAAATAAATATAATATTAAACATAAAAACAAAATAGTGTAATAATCTTGAACCAACTCGTTTTCTAGACCAACTCAGGTCTCGTGCCAAAGTCGGCTTTAGAAACTAAATAACATGTGTGATCCATACATTTAGTGGGATCCGCACCACCTGGTGGTTGGATACCCTCTCATTAATGACCTCCAGAGGTCTAAGGATCTTCCCCTATGGGTATCTTCACCCAAAACATCTATCACACAAATATCACACATTGCTGGATGACCAAACCACCACCCCAAAAATCCACCAGTTGTCTATCCCCCACCCCAACGTAAAATCAAAACCATTGATCATAAAGAATTTGAAATATAGTTTAACACAAATAATCTCAAATATCATATCTAAATCTCATAATTGAAAAGGTGAATCTAACGACTCATACCAAAATTCCTATAAAAAGTAATATCACAAGCTACCCGATACTCTTGGAAAATTCCAAAGATATTAAAGTCATCGTAAGTCTCATAATAAATAAAGTTACAACTTGGAAACTAAATTATACACAACTAATTGATTATATAAATAGATAAATTTCTTAATTAAAATAAACAAAGTCGTAACTAAAATATTGAATCATTTCATCAACGTTAAAAGGATTTAATGTACCAAAATTACACAATTCTATAATATAAAATTCATTGTCCACTAAAGAAAATATCAGAATCACCAACTTATATCTTCCAAATCAAAGGATAAATTACAGTATAACATCATTTTTATTCATTAAATAACCTTTCAATGTTTTACAATAAGATCGTCACCTTCCACTTTCTAGGTTAATTTCACAAAACCCACTTTTACTTTTAAATAAAATGGTTTTACCCAATAATAAAATCAAGTGTTCCAAGTGTTTTATTAAATACTATTTTCAAGGTTTAATTACCAAACCCCCCCTTTTCGTATTTTTAAAGGAACATTTTCCCAAATATAACCCATAAGTCTCAAGTAATTTATCAAATGCATCCTTATCATTTTCAAAAGGGTTTAACTTGTGAAAACCCCATTTTCATTTCAAATGATTTTAAAATCAATTTCAATGAAAAAACTTAGCCATGGTGAAACCAAATAACTCAAGTGATTTGCCCAAACCTATCTTTATGGTTTGATGCGTAAAAACCTCTTTTCTTCTCACATTATCACTTTAATCACATTCAAATATTTATTTACTTAAAAATTTAGCAATTATCCATTTTCAGACTTTAGGTTTCAGAATTCACTTTTCAACTAATCATATTCATTATATATAAAAGGGTCAATGACTTCAAGGGGAATATATTACAACAATGATATGGTTCCCAAAGGGTTAATCATGCAAGTCTTCAATCTTGAGACCAAGGATCTTAATAAGTTAAAAAAATAATCTTGAATAAGCACCGAGTGACTATTATCTAGAAAGATTTATGAAATTAAAACAATATGGAGGAGAAATCCTTGCCTTAAATTGAATAACAATCACCAAAGCTCTGAAATTGATAAAACAATGCTCCAAAGTGAACTCCAAAATTTGATTTCCAGCGATGTAGGTTATCTCCACTTCTAGAGTACAAATATACTATTGCATGTCATCTTGGATTATCTATAATCCATGGATTCTAGAGAGAGAAAGGGTTATGAGGTGTTTAGGGGGGAGAGAGGTATTGTAAGGATAAATTTCCAACCGAGTCAATTTTTATGTAACTGACATTATTTTGGACAAAATATTTGAGTCATTGGTTAGATTTTACGCTGTTGATCCCGTAATCGTATGACGTGTTTTATGAAGTCGTAGCTGTAAGCTTCAAAGATTGGATACATCGTGTCCCGTTTAGTGCAAAGTTTTCACATTTACTGAGGATCTCGTTGGTAAGAATGCATATTGAACATGATTCCTTGGATTTTTTAAGGGTGTTTGTTTTTAATCTTAAAATCATTAGGAACTGTATTTATATATTTTTTAATGAAAAATATTTTTTAATTTAATCTTGTTAGAACGAGAATTGACCTTGTTAGAACAAAAATTAGTTTTTGTTCGAACGACCTATGATCTTGTTAGAACGGCCATCTAATGACCATTGAATGAGAATTCTCTGCCAAGGTTTTCACATCTCATTGAAGGATGCTTGAACGAGAAATATTATTTAGTTTGAGCAAAATGAAATTTTATTAGAACAAAAATCTAATCTTGTTCGCACGACTTGCTGTTTTCGTTCGAACGAGTTTGCCACCTCAAAATTCATGTTTTTACTAATTAAGTCATGTTGGACTCTAATTTTTAATAATTTTAGTAAATTTTTTTTGCTTGTTATACCCTTTATGTTTAAAGATCCAAGATTCGTATTTCTTATGCTTTGAGATCTTAATTTTAGACACCAAAGTTTGTTTCTCTACATCTTGAGAGAACTTTTTTTGTGCAGTGGACTCCGTACGTGTTGTTTGTGGTGTATATGGTTATCGAGCCTCATCGATGGATGCCAAAATGTGCTTGGACTCGTGCATTGTGGCAGCTTGTGTGGGATGATTCTTGCATTACACTGTGGAGGAGATGGAAGATATAAGGGTGTCAAGGCTTGTGAGGATCAAGTCATTGAGTAAGTCTACTATTTATACATTGTACAATCGTATCATAGTGATTTGCTGGCTGGGCCGTCCAAGATTTTTCCCTTTGTGGTTTTCCTGGTACATCGGCGTGTTGTGGATTATTTGTTTATTTTATCTTCTGATCACCTAGATGCATGTTTTAGGTTGAAAATATAAAATTAGAAAAATTGAGGGTCCTTAACAAATCGGTTTTAATTGGTACTAAGTTTAATTGAGTTAATTTTGTTTAAAGTTTCAATCTTTAAAATAATAGAAAATATAAAAATTGGACTTTTTTCTGTTCGGACCATCTTTGCCTAAGCACACATTGTTAAGGGGAGTTCTCAAATTGGTATCAGATCCTGATATACTAAGTCACCATGTAGATCCTTGTTTCGTGCTGTTTAGGGTGGTTTGGTTTTTCCTTCTCCCTCATGTTGGTTTTGTGTTATTTTTTCTTCTCGATGAATTCACATAATGATAAGTTGTCCGCTGTGTTTATTGATGAAGACTTTGATATTCGAGAGGAGTTTAATGAGATTTATAACCGTGCTAAAAAATTATCTCGTTTGAATTTGAAGTTTGCAAAAAGAATAAAAATTCTTGAAAAAGAGAATTTTTGTTTTAAATTTGCAATGGAACTTTTGCAAACTATTCAAACTCAAAGATACTTCTTTTGTGAGAAGCTTATGGACATGGACCGTGATTTTAAAAATTTAGAAGTGTCTAAGAAATAGGGTTTTAGAGAAATAATTAGAGGACTTTAAATTTTCTTGGGTTAGTGTACGTGCCATTGAGGATAATGATAAATCAATTAATGATTTGAAGGCATGTGAGAAGATCCTTAGGGATAAGTTTACTTGCATTAAGGGGGAATGAGATAGCCTTCTAAGAATAATTAAAAATTTGAAGAAGGAGTCCCTATATCTTGAAAAGTCTAATTATTTGCGTGAGTCTAGAATTTTGAAGTTAAAAGATGATATGAAATACTCGAGTTGTGATGGTAGTAATGATATTGGATTTCGTGATTCTAATGCTTCCGTTGCTAAAGCCAAGACCATTGTTTGTTTTAAAGGGTCAACCACATCCCGGGGTATTAGAAAAGGTCAACCCAAAGGTTCTGTTCCTCGTCGCGTCTTCACATGCACACACTGCGATAGTTATGATTATTTTTTCATGACGCCGTTGATTTGTCGTCAATATTATAGGCTTATGTGCGTTGTGCTTGTTTGTTTATTAAGTTCACTTTATCTTTTAACTTGAGGCTAAATCTTAGTTTGATAAAGTTTTGCGTTCAATTAGAACTTCTTGAACATATTTGAGTGTTTGGATAATAATTCATTTGATTATAATTCATGTCCATTCATTCCATCCCACATGTTTAAACACATAGATACTATATTAGTGTGTAAAGCTTATGTGTTTTATCGTCGTTTATACTATATGTTTCGAAATTTCATTAGTATCTTTTGCATATTGATATATTAGGGATCGTTTGTTTTGAGTCTTTGTGATTTGTATTTAATCCACATTTGTCATATGCTTTATCATTGGATTTTATTTGGCATTCTTTATGATCATATTAATATCACTCATTATATGCATTGAAATTCCTTTTCTCAATTTGGTAATTTCAAAATCGGTATCCTACTTCATTGCTTACTCATATTGATATCCTTTTGCATCGATAGTGAGATTATTTGATCATATTTTGATTATTTGTGCTTGAGTTGCCATGTTTGTTTATTACACTTTAAACCATTGCATGATTTATCCCCCTATACCTTTATTTAATATTGGTATCTTATGATCATATATTTAGGGGGAGTAATTGTTTTATACTATTTTGCTTTGTCTATTCCTGAACAAAAAAGGGGAGAAATGGTATCTTCCTTTGCATGATTAGGATATCTTTATCTTGGGGGGAGACTTCTTATCTAGGTTGAGTTTGTTTTAGACATTGTTGGATGTTTATTCATTCGCGGATTGATACTTGTTATATTCCCTTTGTATTTAAAAGGTTTGTTAAGTGTGCAGTTTTACATGTTTAAAATATGCGGCCAAGTTTTAAAGCAAAACAAAGATACTTAAGTTTGTGTGTCTGTCGAGTGTCTATACTTTTTTTTCTATTTTTAAGGTTGTCAAATGAGTCTTTTTAGAGAGTTTGACGGCCTATAGGATCTTTTTTGGTTTTGTCCCAAAATAGCAATGAGATTTGTAAGGACAAATTTTTAACCTAGTCAATATGTATGTAATTAACATTCTTCCGAACAAAACATTTGAGTTATAGGTTAGACTTTGTGTTGTTGATCCCATAAGCCTACGACGTGTTTTATGAAGACGCAGCGGCCAAGCTTCAAAGATTGCATACATCGTTCCATGTTTAGTGCCAAGTCTTCATGTTTACCGAGGATCTCGTCGATATGAATGCATATTGAAAATGAGTCCTTGGATATTTTTAAGGGTGTTTGTTTTTAATCTTAAAATCGTTTGGAACTGTTTTTAAATATTTTTTTAAAGAAAAATAATTTTTTATTTTAATCTTGTTAGAATGAGAATTGACCTTGTTAGAACGAATTTAGTTTTCGTTCGAACGACCTCTGATCTCATTAAGATCTTGTTAAAATGACCATCTAACAACCATCGAACGAGAATTCTCTACCAATGTTTGCACATGTCATTAGAAAATCGTTGGAAGGACATTTGAACTCGAAATGCAGTTTCTTTTTAACGAAATGGAATTTTTTTTGAAAGAAATTTCGTTAGAACAAAAATCTAATCTCGTTCAAACGACCTGTTGTTTTCATCTGAACGAGTTTGTCTCCTCGAAATTCATGTTTTTACTATATAAGGCGTGTTGGACTCAAATTTAAGAACTTTTGGCGAAAAATATTTTCTTATCTTTTTACCATGGTCCTAAAACCCTTGTTTCACCCTTTATGTTAAAAGATCCAAGATTCGTATTTCTTATGCTTTGATATCATAAGTTTGGGAATCAAATTTTGTTTGTCTACATCTTGAGAAAACTTGTTTCGTGCGGAGGACTCTGTGCATGCTTCTTGCAGTATAGACGATTACCGAGCCTCATCAGTGGATATCGAGACATGCGTGTCGTGCGTTATGGAAGCTTGTGTGGGTGGACTCCTGCATTGCACTGTGGAGGAACGGTGGAATATAGAAGAGTATCAAGGCTTGTGAGGATGAAGTCGTTGAGTAAGTCTACTATTTATACTTTGTATAGTCGTATCATAGTGATTTATTGGCTCGACCGTCTGAGGTTTTTCCCTTTGTGGTTTTCCTTGTACATCGGAGTGTTATGGATAATTTTTTATTTTATCTTCTTATCACCTAGATGCCTGTTTAAGGTTAAAAAGACAAAACTGGATAAATTGGGTTTTTCATAGCAAATCGATTTTAATTGGTGCTAAGTTTAATTGGGTTAATTTTGTTTAATGTTTCAATCTTTAAAATACTAGAAAATATAAAAATTGGACTTTTGTTTATTCGGACCATCTTTGCTTAGGCACACACTGTTAAGGGGCATTCTCATGTATGCTGTGTTTGTTAACATGAGTTTGATATAGTTTTTAAGCGAGTGGGTATTTTGTAGTGGTTAAAAGTGTGAAAAATGAAGTTTAACTGCTCCAATTTCTTGTCGATTGAATTGGAGCTTTGCTGCAGCGAGCTTGTGGCGACAAAGGTCGCGCCCAAAACCAGCACAAAATCTTGAAAATCTTCCTTAACGAAGAACACCTTTGTTGCAACGAACTAGTTTATGGGTTGGACTAAAATGGTTACAGTTTTGGGAGTTCAACTCCCATTTCGATCGAGTATTTCACCGGGAGGTCCAGGAATGTGTAAACACTAAGAATGGAGTCTAAAAATGTGGGATGATACCTCCCCTTTATTCAAATTCTCTTTGTCTTAAGGATCCAAAGTATTAGTGTTACATAAGGTGGTTTTACTCTTGTAGGCCTTTTTTTTCTCGACCGAGGTAAAGTAACACTTGTGGGATTCAATAAATTATCCTTTCACATATCCTACTCCAAAGTATATTAGGAACCTCATCATTTGGTGCATTATAGAAGGGATGACTTCAAACTAATTAAGTGATACTCAACCTATTATGGTGTTATAGGCCGAAATAACCTTTTAATACACAATAAATAAATTTACCTTACATGTTATGTGGGTGGTCCACTTACCCATACACACTTCTAAGTCTACCATTACTATGGGTTATACCTTTTCACCGTTAAAAAATGATGAGAGGTTAGTAGTAAGGCACTATTGATTTATTAAACATATTCAGTCCTTTGAAGTAATCCTAAAAAATGATATTAGCCAAACTTCCACCATCCACAATTATGCTTCACACACTATATTGTTCACCAATGATTAATAATGGTAATCAGAGATGTATTTGAATTCGGACCGAGAAAAGACAATAAGCAAGCAATCGATGTTTACTTTTACCGTTGCACATTTTTTATCCTTTATGTTAAATTTATATCGATACGTCGAGATCCGTCCTTATCATCTACAATATAAGCCTTTTGATTATCTATCTCAGCACCTCCCCCAGATACTCCTCCTAAGATCATGTTTAAGTCGCCAAGAGGATTCATAGGCATTTTAAGGATTTCGGGATCATTATCAGCAATCTCCCTGAACAATTTCTTCACTTCCCTCCCATATACGAGTTTTTTTTATCATGTTTAATGGATGTTAGTCTCTTCTTATTCTCCATTAGTCCGGACGTTTTGATCCACACAGATTCTCATCCAACCTTTCTTGATGAGTTTTTATATTTCATCTTTGTTAGCATTAGCAATCAATTGTCTTAAGGTCACGATCATTGTGGATTTCAGAATACTTATTCTTATTTATTTTATTTATCGAAGACTTTTATTTGGCATGCCACTTTAACTCTTCCTCATACTTTATCTTATTAATGATATGATGAAGTTAATGGTGAGAGTTGTGTAAATGGTGAATTTGTGCTTATCTTTCTCTTGGTGCATCTTACACCTTTATCTTTACTTCTTATAAGCTATCTCCCTTGTTGGCCATTTCATCCTAAGCTATTGTGACCTTTCTAGACGAAACTGAGATTACATTAATTGACAATGGAGGATCTTTATAAAGGGTATAATAAAATTATTCGATTTAATGTCCATTGATAAGGGAAATCATCACTAATTTTTCATAGTAGTTTACCACTTATAATTTTTCTTTGTTGAACTATTAAATGAAGTCTATTAGGGATTCCCATTCCTTATATATCATTTTTAGGATATGAGTGAATCTCTTCATTGTATTTAAGCCGAAGATTTTTTTTAATTAACTTGTCGACCAACTCTCAAAAGCGATTGATCTATCCTCTAGGATAAATAGTGTAACAAATAGAAGATGAACCCGTGGGAGTTATAGAAAAGAACCGACACCTTATCTCACCACAACCAAAATGATCGGTTGCTGACTAATAATTTTTACTTGATTTATCATCTTGGAAACTCCATTATACTTGGGGGTGAAAACCAGTGGCTTAAATTTTACCGGAGCAAGGAAGTTCACTATTGCTGTTACAAACGAAGATTCCTTCATGTATACTTTCTCCACTGGGTTTTTTTATTTTCATTAACATATCCTAACTTATTTTTTGGCCTTTGAATCTAGATTTTCTAAGTTTTTTCACTAACCAGATGATTGTGCCTAGATCCCCTTACTTGAGAAACTTCTTTATTACGATTGGTGAGTGTATGAGCAAATCTCGAGGTATAATCAAGGGTGACTCGTGTAGGGTAAGGGTTTTCTTATGATTCTCAGAATGTTGTCTTATATTATAATGACTTAAGTAACCACAAGGATATGGGGAGAGTCTTCCAAATCCATGTGAAGACCCTTGGTTGCTGCTATGAAAAGTGCTAAGTGTAAGTGCCTTAGAATATAGTTAAGACAAAGGAGGTCTTGCTAGGGTGGTATGGGGAGTGTTTGATAGGGATATGAGATTTTTATTTTGCCTTATTCGTGACCACTAGCATCTCTTCAGGAGCATCGTTTACGATTTATCCCAGGTCCATACGGAGAGATTTAAAAGACTAAGGTGTTATGTCACCTCATCTCGTACTAGCCAGCCCTTTAGGGAGCTTTATAATATCTACATAGGAGGAGGGTTATAGTTTCCTCTAACTACGGGCATATAAAGGTTTACTATTAAATCATCTTGTTGGGGTTTTATTCTTAAAACTATGTAATGACATTTTGTTTATTAATAACAACATTGTCTAGTTCATTCTAAAATGAGAATCATATTTGCGAGGATGCTTTATATTTATGTTTATTAAATATATTGTTCTATATATGCCGATCAATGGTACTTAGTAGGAATCCTAATGAGTTGGGTTCGACTTGATTATAAGAGATCGGAATTTAACTTCCTGTACTATTGAATAATTGACAACCTAGATAGGGAGTTGACATCCTATCGGAACAATTGTGGTACCATCCTAGCGATTTATCTCAAATTATGAGAATCTGTCTGATGGTCCGAGAACTTGTATGATAATTCAAAATATGATTGTGACTAGTACATCCAGGAATGTATTGAATATGATCACCCGTGAGATTAAGTTTAAGGGTTGTCCTTATTAGACTTAGGTAATCTCACACCATTTGTAAATGGTGCATAGATTCTTAATCCCGAGAGTTCTGAGGATTGGGATACTTGCACAAATATTTCTTTTATTGCTATATGTGCGATTCAATTTTGTATTGGGTTAATAGGTCCCTGCACATTGGGTGACAATAGTGTAAGTAGGCATGAGATCGTAATTCGAAGGAATCTGCATCCACGAGATATCTTGGATCACGATACCCCCTTGATAAATATATAAGATTTGTTTCCATCAGTTAAACCTGAGCAATTGATCATTTTATAATTCGCCGGAGTAGTAAAATAAGTTAAGTCCGAGAATCGAGGAATTGATTAGATGTTGGTTAAAATCAATTAGGAGAAAATTGATTTGACCAAGCGGGTTTCAGAAGCTTAACCTGGGATATCAAATTATGTACCATAATCAACTTTGCAAAAAAGACCTCATTATATCCGCATGATTTTTTAGATAATTGATTGGAGTGCAATCATAATTATTTAGTGGAATTAATTAAGATTATATAAAGAAAAGGAATAAATTACGAGATTTGTAATTTGAGATTTTTGAGTATTTGTTTGGAAGTCAATTTAATTATATGTCTCAGGTCCCTAGTATAGTCCATATACCCAAGCCCATAAATTATACTAATATAGATTGGTGTTAGCTAGGGTTATAAGTTGTACATTCATTATTTAGTGTTATAAAAAGGAATAGAAAACACTATTCACATTTTTGTGAAGAGGCCAAAAGAGAGAGGTTCATATCTCACTCAAAAGAACGAGTTTTCATCTCAAAAGGTGCCCACACACCTCCATAGCATTGGGAGGATCATACACTAGAAGATCGAAGCATTTTGGCTGACACAAGAAAGCTTTTGGAGGCCCCAAAGAAGGCAGCCCCTTATTACTAACAAATATCTTTCTCCATATCGGACTGCAATCGGAGCCACAAAGGTATTGTATTCGTAACCTTATGTTTGGTTTCAAACCTAGTTTTTGTCATTTATTCATATTATTGCATAATTATTCAAAGATTCACGGGTTAAAATTTTATTCCATGTATATCGATCCCTAAAAATTTGTATTAGAGCCCATGTAGTGGAATGATAATGTTTTAGGAAGGCCCAAGTTGTCCACCTTAAACACTAGGTTTCATGTTAGAAATATGTGCATGGGTGTATGTATTGTTTACTAACATGGTTTTATATGATGTAAATGTGTATATCCCTTCCATCTTAGTCACATGATTTTATGTTATACGAATGGATGATACGGTGGTTTATTTATAGTTATTTTTGTCTCTAGATTCAATTTGGTTGTAATTGTTAGGGTATTCTAATTATTATGTTTAATCGCTGTATTGAAGGAGAAAGTGAGGGGATGTAATTTGTATTTTCATATTCTATATTGGGTTTGAATGCAAAGGATTTTAATGGGAGTCTGGAAAGCTTGGAAGCCACCCATGGACGTTGTAGAAGATTTATAGAAGCTGCTGTCGAAGAAAGAAAAGGAAATCAAAAAGAAAGAAAAGCAAATAGGTTGCGGCGCTGGAATTAGTCTAGGACTGCTATAGCGGCCTGATGAAACTGCTCTAATAAAGAAGTTGATGAAAAGTATTTCAACTATGAACAGTATGAGGATATAACTATGGACACTAAAACAATAGGAGCATAAGATAATAAGATCAAGCACTGAAATATACATGATTTAGTTTGATAGCCCATATCCATGTGAAAAGGATAAGTTATTTTCATTATTTATGGTGGGACACCACCATAGACACGGAGTTTTACAACTTATCTTTCTTTTTAGTATTTTGGCATAGTAACAATAATGAAATCATATGCAACATGTTTAATAATGGAGACAATATCTCTTTTAAAATATCTAGGGGTGAAATATGCACCCCTAGTCACGAGGCACACATACATCCTTGATGAGAGAAACTGAAAATAATATATATATCCCTTAAGCATGGATCATGTTAATGATTGAAGAATATCTTTCGCATGGGTTTTGGTTCTAAATAACTATTGGTGATGCTGGATAATGTCCACATAACACTATACCTATTAATTCCCACTATTTAAGATACCATTTGAGTCAAGCTGAGATGCATATGGACAAGTGATCGAGTCGATGTAGGACAAGCCAAGGTGCTATTATGAGGCTGAGATATCTTTCTTCTGTAGTCTTAGGTATTGATAATAGGTAACAAGAGAGTCATTGTAGCAATGAGGAGCCACTAGTACACAAGCTTTATGATTAGGTCGATGGGAGCCGATGTTCTATAATTGGCAATATGAGGCTGAGTTATTATATAACCATTCACCTAGACTTAGCGACCAATCCCGTGAGGTGCCTATTTACAAGAAGATATGAGTTTTTCGGTGATTTTAATTAATATAAGGTCTATACCCATGATTTTAATGAAGGGAGGGGCATCTCATTTATTCGGACGATGTGGAGGTGGTACATCGCTTAATTCGATCCTCAGTATATTGTCTGATTAAATTCATATATATCAACGCGTGATTTTCATTGTTAAAAAGACAAATCAAAGACTTACGACTTTCATAATTGGAACTTTCTCAAATTTGGATGTATTTATGGTTGAAATTGGTTCAGAATATGGTTGAGTTGATGCGTAATATAGATTTTAAAGGGAATAGATTTGCTTGGGTCTCGAAAAGGAGGTTTTATCCTTATAAGACTTATAAAAATGATAGAGGCCCATCAATTAAGGGTTATATAAGGGTTGAGAATTTTCATTTGCCCTCGAAGGATCAGAGATATTGTAGTTGTTGGAAAAGGGGTATGATAAAAGGGTATGGTAAAAATATTGAGAGGTTCTAATAGTAGATGGTTGTTCCAACATATAAAATGGTGAACATATGACTTTTCAATTATAAATGCATATAAGAGATTGGTGGGATTAATTAAAATGTATCAGTCATAAATGACAAAAGTGAGACAGAAGGACATGAATGAGCATAAAAAAATCCTTATAAAAAGGTTTATACTTGAATATTGTTAGTACTTGATCTTGTTAACCAACACTGCGGGCATGGAATCTTGTGCATTTTTTCAACATGATCAAACTTATAAAGTTGTTTGATCATAATAGTATTATGACACATAATGAAATCCAACGTATCACCAAACACCTTAGAAAATTTAAGCCTCTTTAAAGGGGAATATTGGATTGTAAGTGTTATAGACGACTGGAGAGGCACATAAGATGGCACTAAATGTAGAGCTTCTTGAGCCAATGACAGAAAATGGTGAAGGATCCTCATACACTATTCCTAACACCTCAGAAATTGGGTAAAGCCCCAATAATTGTCCACTAGTGTTAGAAAGGACACAACAAGCTTGATATAAAGCGCACGAACCTTTCCAAAGCTTAACCAATGGCATTAAGGTCTGCTTTAGATATCAATGGCAATGATCCCATTTATAAGAAGGGAGTCCATTCCATCACAGGTTTGATGGAAGCTCTCTGACCATTATGGACTCACTTATCATCCCAGATCGCCTGGATGGTTCAGCAGAGGCTCATCATAGCATCGTCATCACGGAATCAACCTCATTGATGACCCATAAGACTTAATAGGGTTGGGGCCCAATAAATCTTGCTCGAAGTATCTTCAGTACCTCATTCACAATACCTTTGGGTTAACAAAGCTTGCAAACATCCAAGAAAATTCCAATTAATCATTTTGACGATTAAGTGACAACGACAAGTATGATCATCATTCCAATAAATTCCACTCAGTCTTAACTACCTAACCTCATTTATTAAATCGCATTTAACACTAATACCAACTACCACTCATGACCTGTAGCCCTAATTGTTTAATTAATTAATTAAATTCCTTTAAAATTACGAGTATTACAATACTTTGGGGCAAATATTGCAAGGTTGGTAAACTCCTGCTCGTGCTCATCCACAATATGATCCTCCTTCCGCAAACTATCAAACCATGCTTTCAGAATCGCTTGCTGGGATGGTGTGAAATACTTCCCCTTAAACTTTCTCCAGAACTCCTCGGTGGCACTGAATCCCACCATTATAAGGCATCCCTTATGAGTTGAAAGATCTCCAACATTTATATCTGAACATTTGAGCAGTCTACCAAACGTAGGATGCTCTCTATGTTGCGTCTCCACTATAATGCTACTACGGTGTCCATGGATGCAGAGAACTCTGGTGAGTTGACTTCCCCAAAGGCAGTCCTAGCTCCCTCCTGGGTGGATGTAGTGTGAGGTATAGGTATAAGTATAGCTACGAGTGGTGGCGGTGATGGTGAGTGCTCCTGGCGCATTACAACCACAGTAGCGACTACCATTTGAACTATAATATCTGCCAAGTCTGTTGGTCCTAGTGTTAGCACGTATCCCTAGTGCTGTTGAGGTACTTTTTCCTCTCACTCAGCGTTTGCAGGCGGCCTCGAATGTGATTTTATCCTCCGAGTTTTCATCATCTGAAAGATAGTAAGCAAAAGCATGCAAGTAAATATACAAAATAAGAATACAAAGCCTAAATAACAAAGATCTAAAGTATCAAAGAACACGATGCAGAAAATCGATGGACCCACTCAAGATCACCTGGGCACTAGAATTTGGAATGCTTTCATTTTAACTGTGACACTCCATAAAATCGACAGCTATATTGATCAGGTCTAAAACAACAAATGTCAAAACAATTAAGTACAATTCTAAGTATGACTGAAATAAAGCAAACTTATATAACAAAGAACTCATAATAACAATCACAAGAATAAAATAATAAAATCTGATACTAAGAATCCAACAGTAAATAACTCCATCAGTGGACATACAGACTCTCTCCCAATATAAAACCCAATAATGAAAGTATAAATATTGACTCCAACATGTATAAAACTAAATACTGTAATACGACTTAGAATAATACTAAAAATAAATACAGGAACTAAAAGTGAGCACGCAGGCTTGACACCTACATCCTATGAAGAAGCTATAATTGGAAAAAGTGAAATGAGATCCGGGTTGTTGATGCAACGACGGTCTAGGTGTAAGGAAAAATTTCCAATCGAGTCTATTTGTTTGTAATTTGTTTAATTCCGGACAAAACATTTGAGTCATAGGTTAGGCTTACGTAAACCTATGACATGTTTGAAGAAGACGTAGCGGCCAAGTTTCAAAGTTGGATACATATCATATCGTATTTTTGTGCCAAGTTTGTCTTCACGTTTCTCGAGGATCTCATAAGGTATGAATTAATTTTGAATATGGTCCTTGGATATATTTTTGGCTGTTTGTTTTTAAACAAAATAGTTTGGAACTATTTTTAAAATGATTTTTAGAGAAAATGATTTTTTTATTTCAGAGTTCATTTGAACGAGTTTTGCACCTCGTCGGAACGAAAAGTTAATCTCGTTAGAGCGACATTTGAAACCTCATTATAACGGACATCTAATGAAAATCATGCGATCATTCTTTGTTAAGCAAAAAGAATCTCATTGGAAGATTGCTATAAGCTCGTGAGAAAGAGAAAGCCTGTTCATTTGAACGAACTTGAGTTTCGTTCGAAGAAAAAGAGCTTTTCATTCGAACGAACTATGCATTTTCATTCGAATGAGTTAAAATTCATATTTTCACTATTTAAGGCATGTTGGACTCTATTTTTAAGAACATTAAGCGAAAATCAATTCCCTACCTATTACAAAAGTTCTAAAACCCTAGATTCACCCATTGAGTTTAAATATCGAAGTTTCCATATTCATATGCTTTGATATCTTTGTGTTGGGAGCCAAAGTTTATTTTCTCTTCATCTTGAGAAAATAAGTTTCATGCGGTGGAATTCATACTTGTGATTTGCTGTGTTGTAATGAAGAAGTGGTGTTCTGTGTTCTGATTCTATAGACGGTTGCTAAGACACATCAGTGGATACCGAGGCTGCGTGGATTTGTGCATTATGGAAGCTTGCGTTGCACTATAGAGGTGAAAATAGAATAGCGTTAAGGCTTGCGAGGGAGACGAGTCATTAAGTAAGTCTACTATCTAGTCTTTGTAAAATCTTATCATAGTGATCGGTTTGGATGGGCCGTTCGAGGTTTTTCCCTTTGTTGTTTTCCTCGTACATCCGCGTGTTGTGTTAGATTTATTCATTTTATCTGCTTATCACCTAGATTCATTTTTAGGTTAAAAAGATAAAATGGGATAAATCAATTTATCACAACAAAGGTTTAGCACAAGTGTTGATACCAAAATTAGTATGCTGATATAGACGAATAATAAGAAGACACGTGTCGATCTACGTGGCACAATAGCAACGAGGAAGTCTATTTCCCCGACCAAGTCATACTCACTCCGAGGAACACCAACACTCCGAGCAACAAGTGTACTCCGAGGAACTCCAGCTCTCCGAGGAACAAGTGTACTCCGAGAAACTAAGGCGGTTCGAGCTGCATCTCGACCACAGCATTGATTGCCAGATAATCAACAGTTCACCTATTCATTGAATGCTTATCATACTAACGTATACTCTTAAAGGGCATTAATTGTTTACCCTTTCACATGTACTGCCTAAGGGCTATAAATACATCGTATCACCCTCATTCTAAGGGATCGGAATTTCTTGGTAGAACTTGTAATCGAGAATTCCCAAACACTTAGCAATAACATAACAGTGGACGTAGGCCATTCATATAAGGCTGAACCACTTTAAAATTCTTTATCTCATTTATTTATCTGTGATTGAATAATTAAAGTGATCTAATTTTTTACATCAACAGATTGGCGCCGTCTATGGGAAACGACTGTTGTTATCGTTTTTCACCAAAAATCATTCATCATCAATGGCAGATAATCCGGAATCCATCAATCGAAACGCTGGAAATGCTGGAAATCCTCCAAATCCCTCTGCACCTCCAGATCTGGCTGGGATTATGACGAATCTGGCTCAAGGACAAACCGCCATGCAAGAAACAATGCGGCAACTCATACAGACCCTTCATGGCGGTGCACTTGCACATTCGGGACAGCGAAGTGGTCAGAGGCAAACCTATTTAATTTCTTCACGATCCAGACGAACTGAGTCATATCGTAATGAGGAATCTGATGATTTCTCTTATCAACCTGGGCGAACTTCGTCAATAAGGGCTACAGATACTGATCAACGTATCACTCTCTCTCCGGAGAGACCCAGTGCCTTGAAAAGACTGAGTAGGGTGTCTCCTTTCAGTCGATTAGGCCCTAAGAGGAATAGGAGTCCACCTAAGACCACGTCGAGGAGTTTTCGACAACCATCAGATCTAAGAGAAGGATCAGCACAATCACGACCAGTGGCTCATCAAGATAGATCTCAGGAGGCCACGTCAGAACAATCAATTTCTCGAACAAATAAGCCCGAGGAAGGAAATGATGCGTGGAAAGGTTCCATTCAGTGGTTGGAGGATAGATTGGGAGAAATGGCTAAGACGAAGAACCCCTACAACGAACTTTCGTTCAAGGGACACCTTTTGTACAGGCCATTGTGGATTTTCCTACACCGTCGAAATTCAAAGCACTTGTGGTGACCCCCAAGTATGATGGAAAGACAGATCCTGTTCTTCACATAGAGCAATATCAAGCTGCTGTCGACATCTATGCTGTCCCCGACGAGATAAGATGCAGAGCATTTTCAGGAACTCTTACTGGATCTACCCAAATATGGTACAACAATCTTCCTCGGGGTAAGATTTCAACTTTCTTTCAATTGGCCGAGTTGTTCATTAGTAATTTCTATTTTGGAGCAAAGCCAGTAAAACGAGTAGCACACTCGTTAAGTGTTAGACAAAAATCTGGTGAAAGTACTAGAGATTACATAACTCGTTTCAATAACGAGAAACTGGAAGTCATAGATTATGAAGAAAAGACAGCAATCACCGCCTTGATGAGTGGGTTGTTGCCTAACAAGTTGTATTACACTTTGGCCAAAGATCCACCTACAACTATGTCTGAGTTGATGGCAAAAGCGGCCAAAATCATGAATGTCGAGGAGGCTATGGCTGCGAAGAAGAATATGGATAAAGAGACCAAGGTGTAAGTCGACAAATCTAAGAAGAAAGAGCATAAGGGCAATGGCGATGACAAGCATTCCAAGAATAGTAGGTCGTCATGGGAAGTCCTGAAGAAATTCGATAATTATACTCCTTTGAAAATGGGTATTAATCATGTCTTGGAAGAAATCAAGAATAGCGAGGAGGTAAAGTGGCCGAAGAAACTGAGGTCAGACCCTGATACGAGGAATAGGGAGAAATATTGCGAGTTCCATAAGGATCATGGTCATATGACCAAAAATTGCATAGCTCTTCAGAACGAGATTGAAACACTCATCCGAAGAGGAAAGCTAGCAAAGTATGTTTATCGAGGAGGCGAAAGAAGAAATAATGACCGAACTAGAGAGAGGTCTAGATCTCCTCGTCGAGCAGAGGAGAAAAAGAAGAGAAACCATGAAGATGATCCAGATGATGACCCCGATCTTCCCAAGAAACCAAGGCAGCCAGAACGAGAGGTATTTCCATACGTTTTGGGTCATTTGATTGTAATGTCATTACAGGAGGAGATGCAGGAGGAGGAGACCTTACTGCAGAAAGAAAAGCTTACCTTGGAGAGGCTCAAGCTTGTTCATAAATTCACTGATAAATTTGGCTGAAGAGGATCGCCCAAGGAAGGTAAACAAAGAGAAGCTGGTCATCGGTTTTTCAAAAAACGACCTTGTAGGTGTTCTTTACCCTCACGACGACCCTTTGGTGATAAAAATGAGGATGAAAGAAATAGTGATTTCAAGGGTTCTGGTAGATAATGGTAGTTCGGCAGACATCATGTTCTACTCATGCTTTGACAATTTAAATTTAAAGTTATCTCAATTGGAGCCTTATCACAGACCTCTCCTGGGTTTTGCTGGCGAGAAGGTTTTTCCACTTGGGACGATCAAGTTGGATATATTCATTTTGGCCTGCTTGTCGAACAGAGAGAATACGCTTCTTTGTGATGGATAAGAATGTGCAGTCAACTTACAACATCATCATGGGAAGAGTTGGTTTGAAGAAGTTCGAAGCAGTCCCATCTACAGTACATCAGTGCTTAAAATTCCTAACAAATTTCGGAGTAGGAGTTGTGAAAGGTGATCAGAAAGTAGCTCGGGAATGCTATTATTCATCTGTCGAGCAAGAGGAGCTTGAAGAGTCAAGGAAAAAGACTACTACCTACCAGGTGGATGAAGGTACAGAAATTGAAACACTTGATCCCTGAGATGAATCCCAACTTGTAAAAGGACAAGTGGTGGAATCTACAAAAAATGTTATTCTGGACGACGAGCACCCTGAACGAGTAACCCAGATAGGTTCGTCGTTGGATGTTTCAATAAAACAGGAGTTGATAACTTTCTTGAGGAACAGGAAGAAAACTTTTGCATCGAGTCATGAGGACATGCCAGGAATAGATCCGAACTTCTTATGTCATGAGCTCAATGTAAATAAGGAGATTAAACCTGTAAAGCAGAGAAGAAGAGTATTTAGTCTCGAGAAGAATCAAGCTATACAAGAGGAGGTCGACAAGCTCCAGAAAGCCCAATTCATTGAAGATGTGAAATATCCAGACTGGTTAGCAAACGTGGTGATGGTAAAGAAGAAAAACAATAAATGGAGAATGTGTGTTGATTTCACCGATCTCAACAAGGCATGCCCAAAGGATCACTTTCCATTGCCCAGAATTGATCAACTAGTGGATGCTACCTCGGGACACGAGCTGCTCAGCTTCATGGATGCTTACTCTGGCTACAATCAGATCAAAATGAAACCTGAAGACAGGGAAAGTAATTCTTTTATTACCCCTAGGGGAACTTATTGCTATAATGTTATGCCTTTTGGTTTAAAAAATGCAGGAGCGATATACCAGCGGCTGATGAACAAGGTTTTTTCCGAACAAATCAGTTGCAATATGGAAGTTTATGTCGATGATATGCTAACAAAGAGCAAGAAAGTTGCTGATCATCTAGTTGACTTAGGTCAGACCTTTGATCAACTGGATAAATACCAAATGAAGCTCAACCCGACGAAGTGCACATTTGGAGTACGAGAAGGAATGTTCCTCGGGTACATCGTCAACCAACGAGGCATTGAGGCGAATTCGGAAAAGATCAAAGCTCTTTTAGGGCTGCGATCTCCAACGACAAAGAAAGAGGTGCAGAGTCTTACAGGACGAGTTGCAGCGCTCAACAGATTTGTATCCCGAGCAACTGATAGATGCCTCCCATTCTTCAAAACACTTCGAAAAACTTTCGAGTGGAATGATGAATGTGAAAAATCCTTCCAAGACTTGAAGAAATATTTGGGAGCACCTCCACTGTTGTCCAGGCCAGTAATGGGAGAAAAGTTGTACTTATACCTGGCAGTATCAGAGAATGCAGTCAGCTCGGCATTGATCAGATTGGATAATGGAGTCCAGAAACCAATTTATTACACAAGTAAGGCTTTCCGAGGTGCAGAGGTTAGGTACCCAAATTTGGAAAAATTGGCATTGGCATTAATTGAGGCAAGTAGAAGAATGAGGCCATATTTCCAGGCCCATAGCATCGTCGTGTATACCGACATGCCATTGAGACAAGCCCTTCATAAGCCAGAAAAATCAGGGAGACTGATGTATTGGGCAATAGAGCTCGGTGAATATGATATTGTGTATGAACCTAGATCGTCATTAAAAGGGCAGGCTGTAGCAGATTTTATCGCAGAGTTTACATATCCTGATACCCCCGAGGAATAAAAATTGCTCGCTGACCAACCTGTGGATGATACATGATCAACAAACACAAGCTCAGACCAACTCCGGTTGGTAAAAGGGCTTGTGGATATTGAAGGATCATCAAATTCGAGCCCATACCAACTCCGGTTGGTAAAAGGACGAGAAGAGATGATTGACGAGGAGCGAGAAATATCAGGGGAGGATGAAAGAAAACAACAAATATTTCACCGAGGAACTTTGTCAGATAAGAAATTTGAAGACGAGTTACCTATATGGAGGCTATATGTAGATGGTTCATCTTGCACTGCAGGATGTGGCACGGGAATAGTTCTGAGCACTCCAGACGAGGTCGACGTGGAATACGCCCTGCGATTCCAATTCAAAGCCTCCAATAATGAGGCTGAGTATGAAGCCTTGATAGCAGGTCTTAATTTAGCAAAGATTATGGAAGCGCAACAAGTGATGGTATTCAGTGATTCTCAATTAATTGTGAATCAGATGATGGGAACATATGCAGTTAAAGGAGAATTAATGGTCAAGTATTATGCAAAGGTGACGGAGTTATTGACAGAATTTGATGCCATTCAGTTGATCTGAATACCAAGACTGGAGAATGCATGAGCAGACGCGCTGGCCCGACTAGCGTCAACTACTCGTATCGAGCTGCGAAGAACGATACCAATTGAAGTATTAGAAAGTCGGAGCATAGATGAAGACCTGAAGATGAACATCATTACCCTTGATTTAGGACCATCTTGGATGGATCCCATCAGAGCATATATTGAGGAGGGAGGATTACCGGAAGATAAGCTCGCTGCCAAGAAATTGAAGTTTAAAGCTGCTCGGTATGTACTAACTAATGGTGTTTTGTATAGACGAGGAATTATGGCAGGTTTGCAAAGATGTGTACATCCATCCGAGGTTAAAGAGTTGATTGAAGAGATCCATGAAGGGTCCTGTGGAGCCCATGTAGTAGGACTAACTCTTTTACAAAGGGTGATGACGCAGAGATACTACTGGCCAACGATGAGGGCTGATTGTATAGCCTATGCCAAAAGATGTGATAAATGCTAACATTTTTCTTCCATCCGACGTACTCCACAAGCATTGTTGACACCCATAACTTCCCCTTGGCCATTTGCCATGTGGGGAATGGATTTGGTTGGACCACTGCCAACAACCCGAGGAAGATTCAAGTACCTCGTCATCGCAGTGGATTATTTTACTAAGTGGGTAGAAGTTGAGCCTCTGATTGATATAACATACGAAAAGGTGTACCAATTCGTTTGTAAGAACATCATCTGTCGATATGGTCTCCCTCATGCCTTCATCACATACCACGAGACATAATTTGATAACAAGGAGTTTGCTGCCTATTGTCATCAGTCAAACATTTTGAAGGTTCATTTAGCACCAGGCCATCCTCAAAACAATGGGCAGACTGAAGTGACGAACATAACATTACTAAATGGTTTGAAGAAGAGGCTAAGTGAGGCTAAAGCGAACTGGATTAATGAGCTATAGTCAGTATTGTGGGCTTACCGAATAACCCCCCGAACATCAACTGGAGAATCACCATATATGCTGGCATTTGGAAGTGAGGCCATAATACCTGCCGAGTTGGGTCTTCCAACACACAGAGTGCTGAATTTTAATTCCCCAGTCAGCGATTTGATGAGTATATTAGATTTGGACATGCTCGAGGAAGTTAGAGAGGAGGCATCCATTAGGAATGCTGCTTATCAACAACGAACAACCCTGTTCTACAATAAGAGGGTGAAGAAATGCGACTTAAAAGAAGGAGATTACGTGCTAAATAAGGTCATTCATAAGCACAATAAATTGGAAGCAAACTGGCATGGACCTTACCGAGTTACAGAAGTTGTTCGACCAGGAACTTACCGCATAGCAACTCTATAAGGAGAGGAATTTAAGAATGCATGGAATGCTGAACACCTACGCAAGTATTATCAGTGATGTAAAATGTAAAGCATTTCCATCAATATGAATAAAACGATGATATTTCTCCATCTTCTTTCTTTTATTGAAAGTTTTTCGGGGAATACTAGTGTGCAACACTACGCTGTTCAGCAATAAAAGCAACACCGATAGTTCAAACCCAGATCAACTCCGATTGGTAAAAGGGTGAGAACAAACTATAATCCTTTGGTTCGGAGGCGTACACTAGCTCAGACCAACTCCGGTTGGTAAAAGAGTTAGTGGACACGATAGTTCGAACCCAGACCAACTCCGGTTGGTAAAAGGGCGAGAACACGATAGTTCGAACTCAGACCAACTCCGGTTGGTAAAAGAGCAAGAACAAACCATACTCCTTTGGTTAGGAGGCTGACACTGGCTCAGACCAATTTTGGTAAAAGGGCAAGTGGACATGATAGTTCGAACTCAGACCAACTCCGGTTGGTAAAAGGGCGAGAACAACATCAACATTCCTAAAAATGCCAACGTGTTTGGTTAGGAAACAAGATATGCTCTCAAATGCCAACTTATGTTGGTCGGGAGGTAAGTTTATTACATAAAAGTTCCTCGAAGAACAAAATATTCCAAACTGAATCAAGTATGGTTAGTCGGAGATAAAAATACACCAACTGTAGTTGGTTGACGAGGAGAAAATATTTTAAACAGTACCAAGTATAGCTGGTCTGGGATAAAAACCCATTAACTATAATTAGTCGACGAGCACAATTTAACAACCTTGGTTGGTTGAAAGAATTTTTAAACATTTTTATACTCATTACTTTATTATTAAGTGATCGAGCAACATTACTAATACTTGTAATTTTTTATTACTAAGTTGGTCGATGAACAACACAATATTGTTATGCAAGCACAAATACAAAGTGTTTGACAAATATAAGACAATAGGAATACAAATTTGCAAACAAAAATGGAATTCTTTCATTAAATTCAAAATGAATTACACAAATTTATTACATTGATATTAAATTGTGTACTAATTATTACATCAAAATTTCCTATTCTATTGGCCTTTTTCCTTCAGCTTTCGATATAGGCTCCTCGCCGGCAGGAGGATCTTCCAGGCAAAGGGGAGAATTAATGAAGTTAATATCTCTAAGCATTCTGACGTTCATTATTGAAGGTGTGTCCAGTAGATGCTCGGGACGAGATACCTCGATCTGAGAATGAAGATTGTAGTCACCGATGTATTTTGCAATTAAGCTCCGAGGAATGGCACGAGCTGGGATCCATTCCATGTCCAATTTATAAGGTGGCACAGGCAAGTCTAGTACCCCAAGATCATAATAGTCCCACAGGTAGTGCCCTTGTTCGAGCTTCAGCACGCCCAAGGCATTCAGCCAACCTTGCCTGTAGCCCTCATTATTGACATTTTGGATACGATCATCTAAATGGAATAGAGCTTCATTGTATCCAGCCATCCAGAACTCCCTGGGATGTTTATTAAATTAAAAGGTCAACCTTGCAATCTTCTCATTAAGACTCTGGATGAAAAGTTCATTAGTCTTCGATACTGATTCCTTTGAAGAGAGTTGTTGTTCCAATTCTCTAACTTTCTTGGACAGCTCAAACAAGGCTTGGTTCTTAGCCATTAATTAGAATGCTTGGTTTTCCAATGCTGATTGAGTACGAGCTTCTTCAATAGTACGACTAAGACCTCTGGATCCTCCCCGAGCAGGTCGAGAACTTGGTTCCTCGGCAACATTCTGAGCAACTCTTCCTCGACCACAAGAACCTCTTCCTCGTCCCCGAGTAGCAGTAAAAGGCCCAGCTCTTCTCAAAGTCTCTAACTCTTCTCGCAACTTGGCATTTTCCACTTCCAAAAATGATAATCCTTCATCGGTGACAGGTACCAAGGCAGTGGAAGATGAAGCAGCAGATCTCAGCTGAGCCAGTTCTTTTTGCAGATTGTTGTTTTCCTGCTCCAATAGCTCAGCGATTTGCCTATGCCCTTCGGCATCTGCTTTCAATGTTCTCTCTCTCACTTCATAGCCAGCAAGCATCTTGTTATAGCATGTTTCAACACTAAGTTGTTTAATTTTCTTCTCATATCCTTCATGCAAAAGAGCCGAAGATTCTTTATACTGATGCTGAAGTTCATTGAGAGTACCTTGCAAGTCTTCAATCATTTCGTAGTAAGCCACATTGTTGTCTACAGCACGATCAAGTAAACATTTCAGGTACTGATAAGCTTCGATTACTTGCTCTGAAGCATCATGACCAAGGATATCGGCAATTTCTGATGCACTCAGGTTAGTATGGCCAGCTTTAAAATATTCATGGCATTGTTGCATCAGTTTGGTATCATTAGCGGATAGCTGATCCATCCTGGCCAGAAACTAGCAGAGAAAGAAAAAGTAATCATAAAAAAAAAGATCAAGACACAGAAGAAAAAAGAGACAATCATATGGAAGAAAAGAACTCAAATTTTATTAGATCATAATGCAGAGTTACAAAGATCTTGGTTACATTTGAAAAAGAAGAAAAATAGAAAGAAAATACCGAACAACTTCACACCTTTTCCTTATCTCCCAAGACTTTCTCGGGAGGCTGGGATGAGGAGCCCGGTTGCTCGGTGGGAACAACGAGTTGGTCGGTCGGAGCTGGAATTTTTTCTGGAGGAGCAGGTAGAGATAAAAGCTCCTCGTCAACAGGTTGGGTAAGGATGAGATCACCCACTACCATTGAAGATTCTTCGGAGGCAGCTTCATCCTCTTCTTCATCTTCAATAGCTGGGGGAGGACCAGGGAGATGTTGTTAAAACAATTCTGAGTCCTCATTAACCTTTAACTCTTGCAAGGCAGCCACCCAACCATCTCGGAAGTATTTTAAATTCCTATACTTCACCTGAGTCATCATGGCTGCTACCCCCTTGTTCCACCCTTTGTCCCAACCTGTGTTGAAGGACTTCTTTATTGCCATTTTTCTTTTTATTTTCTCCGAGGAGTGATTCTCGGATAGAAGATCCTCGGTGGACTTCAACTTAGCATCTACCTCCTCCTTCTGGTGATTTACTTCTAGCAGAAGGGTTAGCTCTTCCTCAGCCATTTTCATCTTGTCTTCAAGCTCCCCAAAGCTCTTGAGCTTCTCGTCAGACTTCTCTTTCTCTCCCTCCAAATTTTTCACTTTATTTTCCAGCTGCACCTTTTCTGCCTCAACTGCAGCCAACTTCTTCTCCCATTCAGCCTCATCCTCATCATACTTTTGATGAGAATCCTTCAAAGATTTGGTTAATCTCAACAAAGCATCCTCCACTCCAGACGAGGAGCTAGAAGCCTTGATTGCTTCATCCTTCTTCACAATGGTGTTAAAACAACTCACCAGCTGAAAAACGAAGATAATGATAAGTCAGCACAGAGATACATGTATTGATGGAAAGAAAGAAAATTCAGAATATGATAAACTTACTGAAGTAATGTGACGAGTAGCCAAAGATGTAAGCACATCCCTAGACATGCTCTCCTCAATTCCTTGAACCTCAGGAATGGTCCAAGTCTTTACCGAGCTCATTGCAGAGCTCGGGGGAATAATAGTTGGAACACCAGCTCCACTAACTTGGAGCTGGGGAATGGTTTCAGTCAAAGTGACCGAAGAAGATTTCTTCAGTCTCCTCTGTGGCAGTTCAACAGTTTCAACCAAAGAAGAGCTTTTGGTTGGGGAGATGGTGATCACTTCCACAAGTGCAGTTTTCTTGCTCGGAGCCACTGGGGGCTTCTCGGCAGCCTTCTGATGAGCAACAGAAGGGGCAGCATCTACTTTCTTTGTCCCCTTTGGGACATCAGTCTTGTTTCTTTTCCCATCTCTAGCAGAGGTAGCCTCCTCAAAGAGAGCAGGAACTCTTCTTTTGCCCATTTTCTGTCTTAGAGGAATGTGAGATTCTGGAGAAGAGTCCTCAGGAATTGATGCTGGTTCACTGGTGCTGACCACAGGACGAGCAGTAAAGGATGTTGTATAACTCCTATATCGCAACAAATATGAAGCAGACCTGATGTGCTCGTCTGCAACCTTTCGATGCAAATTCCAGATAGTTTCAAATGTTTGATGTTAATATCAACTTCTTTTGGAGTTTTTCTCTTACTGTCAACTGCAAACAAATACATAGTGAAATATCAGTCATGCATTTATTCAAATATAATGAAATCATAATTTCAGAAATAAAATAAGATGAAAATAACCTATCCCATTGCCATATGGAGGGCATCTGGGACCTTGATATACTTCATCTCCAGTCAAAGGGGCATGTTGCCAATTTTTGATAATTACCCCATGTTCAAAATAATCCCTATTGGCATCAG
The DNA here is from genome assembly GCA_949130495.1 of Sambucus nigra. NCBI lineage: Eukaryota > Viridiplantae > Streptophyta > Magnoliopsida > Dipsacales > Adoxaceae > Sambucus > Sambucus nigra. Next base: position 207,498,673 of record OX422217.1, read on the forward strand.
GGAGGTTAACTACTAAGGCCCTATTCAAAAATCTAGTTTTTAAATAAAAAATATTATCTAAAACAGCCCATCTATAATAATACATAATCTCAGGAATTCCTATACGGGTTCCATGAGTTTGATTTAACTTATACACCCCATTAACTATCCTCCATGTGTTGGGGGCTATTTTTGCAGGGACAACATCGAAATACTGACAGAACTCTAAGCATAAAGGGTTTGGTGGAAAAGAAAATCCACATTCAGCAATAAAGAGGCTGGGGTACCAGTGTCCCTCAGCCAAACGAAAGTAATCTAAAGGCTCAGAAAGATCCTCCAGAATTACCCAAGATGGAATGGAAAAATCAGAACGAAATTTCTCGAGAGATTCGATAACATAAACCATGGTGAATAAAAGAAATGAAGAAGAAGGAAGAAGATCTTACAGGAAAAAGGGATATCTGTTGACAACGAACGAAGAAAAGGACGAACGCACAAGAGAGAGAAAGACTGTGGAAAACTCGAAAGCAGAAATTGGAAAAGGTAGAAGACGATGGGATTGCCTATGAAGCTTAAATACATTGCCTTGGGAAACGGCGGAAGAAATGATTATAAAATAGAAACTATTACGCTACCGACGGCTAAAAGGACAAAAAGTGCACGAAGATCTAAGCGCTTATAAAAATTCAAAAAAAGCGGATTCTGCGAATTTGGAAGGACATTCGAATACGAAGAAAATGCTCCTAAAAAACCAGGAAGGTCATTTAATATTGCCATATACCGAGAAGGAATGTTCCATACTCCTCAAAGTTCGAAATATGAAACATTGGGGGCTTCTGTTGATACCAAAATTAGTATGCTAATATAAACGAATAATAAGAAGACACGTGTCGATCTACGTGGCACAATAGCAACGAGGAAGTCTATTTTCCCGACCAAGTGATACTCACTCCGAGGAACACCAACACTTTGAGCAACAAGTGTACTCCGAGGAACTCCAGCTCTCCGAGGAATAAGTGTACTCCGAGAAACTAAGGCGGTTCGAGCTGCATCTCGACCACAATATTGATTGCCAGATAATCAACAGTTAAACTATTCATTGAATGCTTATCATACTGACGTATACTCTTAAAGGGCATTAATTATTTACCCTTTCACATGTATAGCCTAAGGGCTATAAATACATTGTATCACCCTCATTCTAAGGGACCGAAATTTCTTGGTAGAACTTGTAATCGAGAATTCCCAAACACTCAGCAATAACATAACAGTGGACGTAGGCCATTCATATAAGGCTGAACCACTTTAAAATTCTTTGTCTCATTTATTTATCTGTGATTGAATAATTAGAGTGATCTAATTTTTTACATCAACAACAAGTTTTATTGGGTTTAATTTGTTTAAAGTTTTATTCTTTAAATTTGAAAACTATAAAAATAGGCTTTTTGTTTGTTTGGACCATCCTTGCCTAAGCACTCTCGAAGGGGCATTTTCAAATTGCTATCTAAGTGAGAACACAAATTTATCGTGTTTATATCCCATGTTATTAGACATGAATTTTGGTGGATTTGATGGTCTTAGAGCCTTGATGTTTGATGGGTCGAACTATGCATAGAAAAAAATGAGTATGAAATCAGCACTTAAGGCTATAGATGAGAAGGTATGTCAATCGATTTTAAATGGTTAAAATCCACTTACTAACTTAGTTGGAGAGAATAAGATACCTGTGGCCATTCTGTTCCTCCTCCTCCTTGGGTTTTCAGCGCTCGCGTGCGTGGTTGGAGGGATAGAAGAAGAAGGCATCACTCCCTTTCTAGGGGTGCTTCGACCATCGTCGATGTGGGGTGATGTAAAGAAATAGAGTCGCCAACCTATTTTGTACAAAATAAGTAAAAGAAATGTTGTCGCCTCGAGAGAATGGCATCAAAGACATAGTAATGCTTGTGAAACCAATTAGTTCAAAGGTTCGAGGGCTAAGTTATGGAACATAAAGGTGTTAGGTACCCATCCTGCCCTTTTTGGTCTCTCATGGTCATGTGTAATTATTCTCCTTAAAAGCTTCGTGAAGTGTGTGCTCGTGTATAAATAAATGGAGAATTGAATTTCTCAACTCACATCATGGAGAAAGGAGAACATCCGTAGGAGTGTTCCCAAAATAGTAATTAAAAACATAATGTGTGCACTTATCCGGATATCGATCGTTATGGTGAAACGATAATATGTGTTAGATAAAGTATGGGTAAGAATCACAAATACAATATATAAAAATAATATATGAATAAAATATGAAAAGAGGACTTGACTCTCGAGTTTTAACCCAAGACGCCTACGTAGCCTAAAAAGGCATCAAAGTCCACGTAGTTCACATGCGATACGAGGGTGGGGCTTATTCCATAAATCCTACCAGGGATTTTATTTAGATGTGTGTGTACAAAAATGATATTTTAATTTGAGAAAATTTGGTGAGGAATCCCGTTTGGAATTTATGAGTAAACCCTCTTTTTCTTATTTTTGTTTTTTTATAGAAAATATGTTATGTGCAATACCACTAATAAAAAGTGAGATTATTAATATGTGTGGACTAAAAAAACTAAAGTAAGGATTAGATAACTAATGGAAAAATAAGTAAATTAAAAGCGAGAGAAGAATGTTTGGACCTTCTTTGGAGACTCGAAGATTTATCTTAATTTATTGAAAAGGCTGCCCTTGCAAATAGATGGAGGTGGCAGGAGGAGAGGGAAAGGATTTTTGCTAAATTGGGTGTGAAAGGGATGGGAATGGAATGTGGAGGAAAGATTTCAATTGAAAAACCTCGCTGACTTTGAAAGAATATTGCTAAGATCATTGAAAGGGATTATTTATGAGGTTCCTCTCAAAGTGAGCTCATACTCTCGTTATATAGGGTTAAGGGGGTGATGATTGGCATTGTACTTGACCTTACTATCGGAAGGCATCCCCAGACACACTACCGATAGGCAGGGATATGCGTTTGCCATTCGGCATCCCCATGAAGATTTCTAAAAAAATGGTCGTAAAATACAATTCGTAACTACGAATCGCATACGCGACATGCTGTTGAAAAACGATATTCAGAGACCTTTAAGAGTCTATGGGGACTCTCCCGGGTCAGGAGTTTACTTTGATCAAATGAGGATTGGAAACGCTTGACGGTCTTTGGGACAGGAGATTCTCAGAGGAAAATAGTTTGTTCGTTTGAACTGTAAGGCCGATTTGTGCACGGGATGAATCAATAAAAAGGGTATTGAGAGCCCTTCGATGATTCATTCAGTCTCGTTCGAGTTGGAGAGTTGATCTTGGTTAAACGGGGCTTAAAAGCGCCCGATGACCCTTCAGAGTAAAACGGGTCGTTCATCCGTACCGTAAGGCTGATTTATGGATGAGGTAGACCGTTGGAAAGGGTATTCAATTCCCCTTAAAGATTCATTCAGTCTCCTTAGAGATGAAGAGTTGACAAGAGTCAACCAAAGTTTAAGAGTGCTCGATGATCTCCAACTCAGTTTTTGAGGGAATATGGGCCATTCGTCCGAAACATAAGGCCGATTTGTGCACTAAGTGGATAATTGGAAAGGGGATTCATAGCCTTTAGAAGATTCATTGATCTTTCACTCGGGCGAGGAAGGTGATTGGGGTTAAAATGGGGCCCGAGAGCGCTAGGTGGCCTCCTGATCAATTTTCGATAATAAAACGGACCATTCGTCCGAATCGTAAGGTCGATCCATGCACGGAGTGGACCGTTGGAAAGGGGATTCAGATACCTTCAAAGATTAAATGAGATTTCACTCCGATGATAAAGTTTACCAAAATTAAACGGGGCTGAGGGCTCCCAATAGTCTCTAGACCGGTACTCAGAGTTTGACCTAGGATTCTATGGTGAATGAGGAAGTGTTAGGGACCTAAGGAGAGTCTTAGGAGGGTCCTAGAATGTGGTGTGTACAGAGCCCCTCGATGGGTGAACTTGGGATAAGTGAAATCCATCGAATAGACACCACATGAATATTTGGGAAATAAGTCAATTTTGTGGACCAAAGGGATGAGGATGACCGATTCAGAGGGTTGAGGTCAATTATGAGGACCTAAGGTAATGCTGGGGGATGATGGATTCTGAGGATCGAGGTCAAATTTTAGGACCTAAAGCTGTAGAGACCGATTCCAAGAGTCGAGGTTAATTCTGAGGACCTAAAGTGATGATGACTAAATTTATGGGCCGAGGTCAATTCAGAGGTCTTAAAGTTGTAGAGATCAATTCTACGGGTCGAGGTCAATTCTGAGGATCTAAAGTCGTGACGACCGATTCTGAGGCTGAGGTCAATTTTGAGGACCTGAATTGGTGAGGAGCGATTATGAGGGCCGAGGTCAATTATGAGGACCAAAGTTGGACGACCGATTCTGTGAGTCGAGGTCAATTACAAGGACCTAAATTTGGACGATTGATTAAGAAGGCCGAGGTCAATTCTGAGGAACTAAAGTTGGATGATCGATTCTGTGGGTCAAGGTCAATTTTGAAGACCTAAAGTTGGATGATCAATTCTGCTGGTTGAGATCAATTCTGAGGACCTAAAGATGGGATGACCGATTCTACGGGTCGAGATAAATTCTGAGGACCTAAATTCGGGAATTCGATTCTGAGGGCCAAGGTCAATTCTGAGGACCTAGAGTTGGACGACCGATCTTACAGGTTGAGGTCAATTCTGTGGACCATGATCTAAAGTTGGACGAACGATTATACAGACCGAGGATAATTTTGAGGAACTAAAGATGTAACAAGAGGAGGATAGCTCTCCGAGGAGTCTTTTGTACTTGTGGTTTTATCGTTTTGAGATTTTAGTGGGGAGAGTCATCTGACTGGGGGTCATGTCTTTTTAATCTGGAAATTTCGCTGGGGATTTAGGAGGATATTATGTATTCCTTCTTGGGGAGCATTTGATTTTGGGTTTTGCTGGGGAATTGGATAAGCATTTGGGTTCCGCTGAGAAATTGGAGTCGACTTTTGGGATGCATTGTTCTGCGAAATATGTTTAGGGTTTATGCTGGGGTAAGATTGTGATAGTAATTCGGCTGGGGATTGTAGGATCTTAAAATGGTTTTCTTAGTGAATAAATGTTCTAATACTTGCATGGCATTTTTTGGAATTTTTCGAAGAATTTTTGGAATACAAAATTTCAGGGGGTATGCCGACTTACATGTGGTAAGGGCTATTGTTTGGCAAGTGTCACAGTATCCTGGTCTTCATTAGGCAGTGGAAAATGCACATGCCGATCGGTATGAGCTAGGGGTTGTCGATCGGCATGCCATTTAGGCTCCTATAAAAAAGGGGCGAACACTCCTCATTTTCACATCTTTCTGCATTTGATTCTTCTACTTCTTCTCTTTAGAGTTCATTTTTAAGACTTCAAATGGCAGGTTCTTCGAGCAAGGGATACAAATTAGAGTGGTTGAGAGTTGATGGTTGGGCGGGCCTAGAGTGGCGATCTAGGGGGCCCCATGCTTTGGGCAATGAAAATGCCTTTGACTTGTTTGAGCCAGTAGCCGAGGATCGCTTTCTACTGCATGTGCCCTCACACCACCGCTCTTCTAGGGTGAGGAACCCAGTGGTTATGTACGTATAAAGACCTTTGGCATTCTTTTTTCCTCTTCTTCTTTTCTTTATTTTCTTGTGCTGATGAAAGGATTTTTTCTTTTATTTTTGGTTTTGATAGACTGACATCACTCCTTTGAGCCTGCGTTCCAAGGGGACAACGGGGTGGAAGGATTTATGGGAGAGTTTTTCGACAGTTGTGCACTAGGTAATTACTTCTACTAGCTTTGGCCGTTTGGCATAGGCTTTGGATGAGACACTTCATTCCACTATGGTTTAATGCGCGTTGGGAGAGAGATGGTGAGACACTAACCACACCATTCACTTGGGTTTTGGGGAGATAAATGTGACTCCCATCGACGTGAAGCAGCTATTAGGTAAAAACTGTGAGGGTGTGTAGATTGAGGTGGACCATACAACGAGGTTGACACCAGAGGCGATTCAGGCAGCATTGGGGATGTGGGTAGGATAGTTTTTGGAGATTCTATTCTCATTTCCTCTTTGAGACAAATGTCCCGGTTATTTATCTTGCTTCTATTGGGTGGTTTTTTGGTGGCGACGAGTGGCGACATTATCTATCTCTGGTTTTTGCCATTTTTGAGGATCTTTTCGGATGTCCCGCTTTATTATTAGGGAAGTCTAACCTTTGCGACCCTTTATTCTTCTCAGGATGCATTCAGCTGGTGCCGTCGGCAAAACTTTATGGGGACCACGTATCTTTTGGAGGTAATTCTTGCATTTTCTTTTCTTGTACTTGCATTATTTTTTTAGTTTTTTTATTGTTGTCCTTTCTACAGACGTGGTTTCATGAGGTTATTGGTCTTAACGCCAAGTTGATAGCCCTAAAATATGAAGACTTGGGGGACTTCTACCGAATGTACCAGTGAGGTCAAATAGGTGGTCGAACCACTCTTTGTCCTCGTCGGCGGTGCGACAGGCCCTGAACGCATTGATGAGTGATCAGGTCATTCATTTATTCTTTTAGATCTTAATTTGGTATTTTCTTTCTTTGCATGAATACCGATATTTTTGACGGGTCTTGCAGGTGACTTTCTATCCCGGAGGGATGGCTCCTTACTACATAGGGGTGATAGGCATGCATGCGCAAATGCAGAGGCTGAGGGCACATGAGTTTGGATACTCTTGGTACTTTGGAGATAGGGTTGCGAGGTAAATAATGGAGTATGAGGTGGCAGTCCAATGGGTGGTGCCTCTGATGTACATGAGACGAATACGGGAGATATCGGATGAGGATAGGATGGCGATGATGCTTGGCGAGGCTTATTCTCTTTACACGAATATGGTGGTGACTTACGACTACCTCAATTTTACGATGAGTTGGCTGATGCCGTCATGTATTTATGACATGATGAATATGCCTCCGCCTCCTACAACTTCGGGAAGGGGTACGAGTAGGCTGATGGGATCCACCCATAGCACATGGGGAACATCGTCATCGACAGCAGTTACAGAGGAGGCTCCGCTCATCTACGCCATTCCGCCCTTATATAATTTTCGATTGGCTAGAGGGGGGTCACTGAGACTGTCACACCGCCCTAATGCGGTGGAACCGTGATTGATGGGGCAGACGGAGGATGCCCTTTAGCCTGCGGTACATTTCTATTTTCTTATCTTGTCTCCTTTTGATTCTTACTTTATTTTTTTACTGATTAATTTGGCTTTTGGTTCTGTGTTTTTTCTTGTAGCATGTTAGGGTGCCAACTACTTGGCTGAAGGGCATCATGAACTACGTGGCCTCTGCGACTGCCTATATCAAGGACTTTATTCCTATTCCTTTTTGTCTATTTCTGCCTGCTACCACGGATGAGGGCTCGGGCTCGGGCTCGGGTTCGGGCTCGGGGAGTGGAGGTTCTATAGCTCGCCGCTGGGGGATGCATGTCCGCTGTAGTGATTGAGGGCTTAAAGAGAGATTGAAGGATTGGGTTCGGGCTGAGTCCCGTTGATGTTTCTTGTTTCTTCTTTCACATGAAAAAATGTATGTATGCAAATGGAAATATATATATGGAGCAGTTTTTATTATATGTCATTGTTTTAATGACTTATTCTACATGCATTTTTACTTTGCTGTTGCGATTGTGAAAATGATATGATATTTATTTAGAAAAGAGATTAAATAATTCAAAAAAAGACTTATGATGAAAAATGATGGGTAAAAATGGATAAGGTTCGGAAGAAATAACCCAAGGGTCTTGAATTAAGATTTTTTTTGTAAGTTTTTGTTGTTGACAAAAAAAAGAAAGATATAATCTTCTAAAATAAGGGGGTTACCGATCGGTATACCCCTTATCCTACCTATCGGTATATGGGTGTAGTCAAATCACCCTAAGGCTTTGATTGCACTTTCTTGTAGCCCAAAGTATTTGGTATGCTAGGCTTTATTTTGGTCTCTTTAGATTTATTGACTTTAGCCAAGGTATTTGTGTATAAAAGGGGGTAAAGGGGGTGTAGTTTTTCATCCATTCTCATTTGCTCTTCTTTTTTATTTCTTGATTTCTGCCTCATTATTTCCCAAATGGACCTTTCGATGAGCGTAGAATTTGCTTCATACCTCGAAAGTTTAGAAGCCATATGTATTTATAACGTAGACTACAAAGCCATCAATTTGCGTCGCGTCGCGTTTCCTTGTGGTGCAACCGGGCTATTGATTGGAACATGTTGGTGGCGACAACGTAATTCTGGTACCCCGAGGATCAGATTTTTTACTTTGGTTTGAACATGGTCTGTCCGACTTACAAGGAGTTTTTAGCCATGTTGGGGATTAATCCCAGCATAGCTTCGGCTATGCCCAAATTCTCTCGGTCTCCTAGGGCATTGCTAGCAGAATTTTTCCATATTTCCTCTTCGGAGGCTCGATCGTTGGTCACCGAGGGGATGATCTCTCTTCCAGCTATCATGTATTCTGTGCATCTGAGGGATTTTAATGATGCGAACCACGCCGAAACTATTTCCCTAGGCCTAACTTTGAGGCTTTTACTTATGACAGGGGACCTCATGGTGGACCTTCAATTGGCTTCCATTACAACGTGGATGTCATATCATCGCAATCCTACAACGGTGATACTGGCGGAGATCCTGAACGGTCTAGATGCTTGGCGAGAAGGCTGTTATGATTTCTGAGAGGGAGCCTAGTTATGTTGTTCATTAGGCTGACTGAGAGATTTCATTTGGAAGTTCCCCCTAAATATCCCTTGGCAGCCGTACCGAATTTCTTTACTCGATATTCCATTAGTTTTGGCCCATCTTGAGAACTGGGTTAATTGGTTTGTGACCATGAAACTCGATGCCTTAGCTGGTCGGTGCCTTGGTGGGGATAGTTGCAACCCATTCTAGAACTGGGAGAATAAACTTTCGGTTAGTTGACCTTTAATAGACCTAATTTTATTTCCCTTGGTGACTTTTGCGCCAAGTTGGATGGGAGATGATAGTGCCTCTCCCGGCACTAGACTTCTTTCCTATGGAAGACTTAACTGAATCCATGCGCATGAGGTTAGGTTCTTAGTGGGAGAATCGTCAGCCGTCCATTTCAATCCATAGGAAGGGTCTGGCATGTGTTTAGAGACTATCTAAAATGGTTGTGGATGCAGTTCGTGGCAAAGATCTTGGTGGAGGAGACCGACCATATGTGGTTTGTCTTTTTTGAAACTATGGGGGGGGGGGGGGGGTAGTGGTTTTCTCCAGGATGGTCAGAGCATGCCATTCTATGGAGAGCCTTCGGAATACCAATCAGGCAGGGGAAATTTCGGGGCCTCAGGGAGCAGATGATGATGGATCTTAGTCTTCCGACAGCTGCAGATAGGGTTTTTATGAAGCTGGGTTCGTTTCTTGTGAAGCTTTTGTGTCTGGGATGTGTTTATATGTTTTTGGTCATTTTTTTGATTTTTGGGAATAATTTTAGGAAGTTTGGTTAGGCTAGTTTTAGGGATAATTTGGTTAGCGGAGGGTGATTATTTTGACTCCCTATGCTGATATATAATGTAATTGTACCGAATTCTCCCATTTGGAAATAAAAAAATGTTTTGAGTATGTTATTATCTGTCTTGATGAGTTTTACAATTGAATTATCTATGCCAATATCTAAAGCATACATAATCCTTTTGTTTAGGTAAATGATAAAATGGATTGACGTTCTCGGGGGTAAAAAAAGACTAGCATTTTGTGAAAAAGAAGGGGACCATGCTCATGTAAAGCGTATGAGCTGCCTACGTACCTCTGGGGGTTTTGGAAAAAAATATGAGTTTCATTTTGAAAGCAAAAAGTTTTTTAGAAGATCAGGCCCCACGTAGTTCTAGGTAAAGGGAAATGAAGATTTTTTTTAGAATAAAAGGGGGATAAAAGGAGTCGTAGTGCACCCAGATTTATAACTATGGGTAGAACGTCTGGAGATGGTCCAGGTTGACTGGATGAGCCATCTCTTCTCTATCAAGGTCAGTGAGCATAGCGGTGCCGCCCGACAGGATATTTTTCATAATGTAGGGGCCACTCCAGTTTGGATTGTATTTCCCTCTAGGGTCCCAGACGGGTTCTATATTTTCTTTGAGGGCTAAGTCTCCTTCTCAAACACTGCTTTCCTTGTTTCTTCTATTTATTGATCGCGATATCCGATGATGGTACCCTTGTATGTGGTATAGAGCCATCAGTCTCTGTCATCCAAGAGTGACGATTCGTCAAAGCGACTTTGATACCAATCTTCCTCGGTGACTCTACTTTCTAGCATAACGGATAGGACTTCTTCTATGCCGTATACTAAAGATTAAGGGGTATTCCCTGTAGATGTCATAACTGAAGTGCGGTTGCCGCATAGGGTGTAAGGGATTCGATCGGCCCAATCTCGGTAACTTTCGATCATTTTGCTGATGATGGCTTTGAGGTTTTTGTTATCGGATTCAATTGCTTCATTGGTTTGGGGTTGGTAGGTGAAAAACCTCACTATATTATTTTAACAAATGTTAAAAAGGTTTAATGAGTTAAAAAAAATACTTTTTTGAAGAAACTATTACAAAAATCTTTATAAGAACACAAGATGTGTAAAATAGTTTAATGAACTATTTATTTAAGTCTCTCAGAAATAGGTTTTAGAATAAACCTAAGTCTGATTTGCAGAATATAGCAATGAGGAACTAAAAAGCAAACACAAGAGACAAGGAATTTAACGTGGTAAAACCCCACCCAATTGGGAAAACATCCACGGTGACCTCTACGTCACAAAACAAAATCCACTATAAACGGTTTTAAGTTACAAGCATACAAAAAATCATACAATCAATTCCTATTCTAATTCCAGAAATATACCTAAACGATATTCCGCTCCTTTTGGGATGCCTTCTTACTTCTTTAAGAAACTGGATTGTCCTTTCTTTGTTCCTGGCTCTGCTCACTTTCTCCTTTTACGTGATGTCGACTCAGTAGTCAAAATCTCTCAACCAACAACACACTTTAGTGTTAGTGGGTGGTTGTGCAGTGAATGATGTGCCTAAATGTTATTCATGCACTCACACACACTTAAATACAGACGGATCCTATGAATTATAACAAATCTAAATATGAAATTCATTTTTACACTTCTGAAATTAAACTCGTTCTTTTTGTAAAAATATTTTAAGATCTGATTTCCTTTTGGATCTTTAAAACTCAGATCCTTAGAATTTATTTATAAACACAATTTTTCGAAATGAAAAATTTCTCAGATCTAAAACATGAAAGTCATGATATAAGTTTGTAAAAATAATAGATGTTGGATTAAAAGGTTTTAATAACTTTACACAAACATAATCCAACAAGAGATTATGATTTCTTAAAACAAGTAATCAAAACAGTTTAGAAATCTAAATATGACTGTCTCAAAGTTTTAGATCTTCAAGTTTCTATAAAGAAACGAGATCATAAACATGTGAGGCTGTTGAGAGAGAGATTAAAACTACGAGGAAAGTGAAACCCTAACTCTCAAATGATTTTCTGGAAAATTTTTGACAGAGTTTCTATACGAAATAATTTTTCTCTCCTTTTTATTTTCTCTCTTCTCTCTTTTCTCTCTCTTTTTCTTTCAACTCTCAGAGTTCCCAAGAAACTTTGAAATGTAGAGACTAAGCTTCCTTTTATAAGTTGAGAGAAGGATCTCGATGGATGATTTCAAATTAAGGGCTCAGATTAATTAGAATGTAAAACATTGAGATCTAATGGCTTATGAACGACAGCACAAACGCATGTTGCTCTCTAACTGCCTAAAAACGCATGTTTTGAGTTTATTACAAATTCAATTTTGAACCACAAATCTTTGTGCCGATTTTAGATTCTCCCCAACCCATTTTTAGGAACTTTTAAAATACAGATTTTAACCCAAAACAATTTAAATCTTATTTTAATTATATTAAAAATAGATTTTAATTATTTTAAAATTCCTAATAATTATAGAAAATTCATTTTAATTCCAATTAACACACACTAAATAAATATGAGATGAAATGCAATCCTATGTGTTGTGAGTGTGTTGGTTTTCTACCTTTATAATTGATTTTTGCTATTATCGAGGTAGCATATGAAAAGGCTATGATGCACTTGAAGGAGGGGCTCAATTTTGTCTATATTTCCAAACTAGTTGAGGCTCCTATATAGTACAGACTCAAGTGAGCCAACTATATAGTGTGCTTCAATCTCCCTCTTTGGAAATGAAAGACAAAATCTCCTTTGAGTCATCTAGGATTCATAGGGATATAAAATAAGAAAAAACTTATTCCTATACAAAAATTCTAACTGCCCCATTTCCTAGAAGCCAAAAAGTACATAACTCAGCTTTTAACAGAACAATACCCTAAGCAGATCTGATGGTGTTGATTCCTAAAAAATGATACAAGAACTAATGGCAAAGATAAAGTATTAGTCAAATTTTACAATAACTGTCCCGATGGACTCAAATGTCTCTCCCTCGTTTTGTCTCAATTGGACAAAGGGTAAAAGACATAAAATGAATATAAAAAGCAAGGTAAACATCATTATATCAACCTAAATCAAACAATGGGTCACCTCAAGGGTCTCTTACATAAAATAGAGATATGAAGCATCTTTCGTCATTTATCAAAACGATCGTGCCTTATATCTTCAAAGAACAATTATAAGCATGATAGTAATTGGAGGATATGATAGGTGATAAATATCTAATCAAGTATAATCATACCGATGAATTTCTTTGAAGATTCAAAAAGTAAATTATCCAAAGGTTTGGTTAACAAGTCAGCTAGTTGATGTTCAGTGGGTAAATAGTTAATCTCTAATTCTTTAGACTCAACAAGTTTACATATAAAATGATGTCTAATTTTAATATGTTTAGTACGTGAATGTTGAAATGGGTTTTTAGATATATTGATCGCGCTTTTATTATCGCAATATAAATTCAGTTTTTCTTCATTAATGTCGTAGTTGCTAAGCATTTTCTTTATCCATACTAACTGAGCGCAACAACCTCCCGTTGCTATATATTTTAACTCGTCTGTGGAAAGAAATATACAATTCTATTTTTCACTGTTCCACCTTATAAAGTTGTTACCTATGTAATAACAAGCACCAAAGGTTCTTTTGCTATCATCTGAGCAGCCGACCCAGTCAGCATCGGTGTATCCTACAATTGTGCTTGCGGTGTCTTTTGTGTACCATATACCTAGGTTTATCGTTCCCTTAACATATTTAATTATTCGTTTAACATAGATAAGGTGAATTTCCTTAAGTACACGTTGGTAACGAGCGTAAACACAAACAGCGTACATAATACCGGGTCGAGAAGTTGTTAGATATAGTAAATTGCCTATCATACTTCTATATAACGTAGGATCAACAAGTTTTCCTTTCTCATCTTTGGATAGTTTCATAGAGGTGCTCATGGTAGTCCTAACAACTTTAGCATTATCTAAACTGAATTTTTTAACAATATCAATTGCCTATTTAAACTGCGATATAAATAACCCATCAACTTTTTGTCTAACTTGAAGACCTAAAAATTAAGGCTCCCCCATAAGCGACATTTGGAATTCCCCGTGCATAATTTTTGAAAACTCTTTAATTTCAGTTTGGGAAGTAGATCCAAATATAATGTCATCAACATATAATTAGGCAATTAAGACATGTTTGTTAAAATGTTTGAAAAATAATGTTTGGTCAGCTTTGCCACGTCAAATACCTTTATTGATTAAAAAGTCGATAGGCGTTCGTACCAGGCCCGATGGGCTTGCTTTAAACCATATAATGCATTTCTCAACCTAAGGACATGGTTTGGGTAATGTGGATTGATAAAGTCTTTTAGCTGTTTAACGTAGATCACCTCCGTCAAAATACCATTTAAAAAAGCGAATTTAACATACATCTGATAAAGGCTGAATTATAAGTGACATGCTATAGCCAAGAGTAAGCGAACAAACTCTAGACGAGTGATCGGGGCAAAGGTCCCTCAAAATCTATTCCTTAAACTTAAGAGTAGCTATGGACAACTAACCTGGCTTTATTTCTAAGTATCATCCCTGATTCGTCGGTTTTATTTTTAAAGATCCAATGAGTGCTAATAACCTTTTTATTTTTTAGCCTTGGGATGAGATTCCACGTGTCACGACTCTTAAATTGGACAAGCTCTTCCTGCATAACACCTATCCAAAAGGAGTAACTAAGTGCCTCATTTACATTCTTTGGTTCCATTAGAGAAACAAAGCTCTTAAAATGGGCTATGACATATAATTTGGATCTCATACGCACCGGCTCATCAGGGTTACCAATAATATTATCAATGGGATGATCTTTAGAAACCCAATTAGGCACTTCAGGGGTCTCAGTCGGTATAGACTCAATTATCTCTAAAGAGTCATAAGTAAAATTATTTTCAGACTCCTCCACAATAATTGATCCTTGTTCTTTACTTTCGACATTAGTGTCACTCATTATCACATTCATCGATTCCATGATTACTTTGGTGCGTAAATTATAAATGCAATAGACCCTACTATTTAGGGAGTAACCCCAAAGTATGGTTTTGTCACCATGGGTTTTAAACTTAGACATGTTTTCTCTTTTTGCAAATATAGTAAGTAATCCCAAAACAAATTGGGATTTTTACCATACCAAAGTTCATAGGAGGTTTGTTTGGCATTTTTTCAAAGATAGAACCGATTGATGATGTACACGCTGTTTGAACTGCCTCAACCCAAAACTATTATGGAAAGTTCTTAGCATGTATCATTACCCTGGTCATTTCCTAGATCGTATGATTCTTACGCTCGACAACACCATTTTGTTGAGGTGTTTTAGGAGTGCATAACTCATGCTGATAACCATTACCACTATAGTATTCTGTTACACCAGAGTCCTTAAATTCACCTCTTCTATCTCTACGTATTCAATTAACTTGGGTATCTTTTTCATTCTCGATTCTTAAAAGGATTTTAAAAAATTCTCGAAATGTATTGAATTTTTATTTTAAAAATGCTACCCAAGTGGAATGAGTATAATCATCCACTATGACCAAAATGTAACTATTTCCACAAATGCTAATAGATAGCAAATAACCCATCAGATCCATGTAGATTATCTCTAGAGGTTTGGATGTTAAAATGTCCTTAACTTTCTTATGAGAAGATTTAATCATTTTTCCTTCCTGACATGGCCCATTATCAACATTTGAAATCGGGTTTATTTTTAGTAAACCTCGAACTATATCTTGAGAGCTCAATTTTCCAAGATTATCGTAATTAATATGGCCCAACCGATTATGCCAGATTTCATTTTCATTAATTCTGGCTATCTTATAAGTCTCATTACCTGTAGTTACCGTGTAATAATTATCTAAGGTGTTGTGACCTGTAAGGATACAGTCACCATTCTCATTTAATATTTTGCAATTGGTTTTTGAGAATGTGACAGTGTGATTGGAGTCATAAAATTGAGATATGATTAACAAATTAGCTTTAAGACCTTTTACTAATAGGACATGTTTGAGAATAGGGAGTCCTTTTTCTTGGAGTGTTACCCTGCCTATGATCTGAGTTGATACTCCATCTCCAAACAAAACATTACCTCCTAAGAAGTTAGTCTTATCGGATAATTTAGTATCGTCTTCGGTCACATTCCTGGAGCATCCAGAGTCTAAATACCAACCAAATGTAGTGCTCTCAGATTTTAAAGCGCTAATCACAATATTGCACTTTAGCTGGGGTATTAAATCGTCCTTTCTAACCCAAATAGCTCTAGTTTTAAAATTTTTATGAGCTTTTGGTTTAGAAACAGATCTAGGACTCTTTTTCTTAGATTTTTTTCTTAGCATGAGATCTTTTCTTCCTACCTCTGTAGTTAGAGTTTTTATTGGGCTGTTTAGCAAGTGCATAATTAATTATGCTCCACCTAAAATAGTTAAAGTTTTTGTAAACAGGTGAATTATAGACAGGCTTATACATTCGTTTTTGAAAACACTCAGCAAGACAATGTCCATAAACATCGCAATAAGAACAATATTGGTGTCTCGATGCTTTTTTCACATTTTAAAAACCTCTAAAAAGAGGTTTATTTATTTACAGGACATTGACCTTAGGTCTAACTGCAAAAGTTTTAAATTTGGGATCACCTTGCCTAATAGGGGGCAAACATACTTAGCCCTAGGTTCAACAATTATCTTAGGACGATTTTCCATCGATTGTCTGGCCCATTCTTCTTATTTTCAAAATCTTTTTTTAAGATTTGAAAATCAGGACATAGGTCATCTGATCTTTTTCTTGAAGAAACAAATTGCACATGTTAAAAAGTTTTAGTTTGTGCCTTAGTTTTCTGATAAAAATCTAAACCAGTTTTATCTTCAGAATTGGTTTTGCTTGATGCAACACACTCTTCAAAACAGTTAGAATTATTTTCAAACTTAGAATATTTCTTGAAGTCTGTTGAAACTTTTTTCTTGGACTATTCCAATTATATCAAAGCTACCTTATATTTATTTTCCAAAACCTCATTTGATTCAAAAAGTTCTTTAATATTTTCAACAAATGATTTAGTTTTCATTTCATAGGCTAGACACTGATTTATATAGTCCTCTGCGTTCTGTTTCACTAATAGGCTTAAAGATTCTACCTTTTAAGTTAAGTTCTTGATTGTCTTTTCTAGTTTAGTGCTCTTCCTAAGAGTCTTAGTGTAGAGTGTGTGAATGTCAGGGAGATCATCATTATCGGACTCATTATGTGCAGTGTGTGAGTTATTCCCTAGCGTTTCATTTGACGAACTCACACACCCATTCAATTCATCATCCGTATGAACATTTTGACTCACACACATCGTCGAAGAACTATTACTAGCAATATATAAAACATGTGTATTATCTAAGAAAGGAGTAGTTAAACTAGAAATAGGCAAAACATCATCAGACATTACAGTACTAGGCATGATAGCATCAGGTTTAACATTGTTCACAGACCTATCATCAGAATAGATAATTGTTGCAAAGAAAGACATATAAGGGTCAAAAGATTTGGAAGACTCCGACTTATCTTCTTTAGAGTCACTTGAGTCATCTCAAGTCTTACTGATATTGGCATTAGCTGTGTTGTAAGAAATGTGTGCTATAGTGGAATAATGCGACTTCTAAAATAAATTCAATTTTAATTAAACCCAAATTTTAGTTAAACCGTAACACATGCATCTAGGTGATTTGATAAAATAAAATTAATAAGCATGCAAAGGAAACCAATTTCAGGAAAAATCCCCGAAGGTCAATATCTTTTATTTCACTATAATTATAAATCGCAGCTTACACGGTTATAATGAAATAGATTTTGACAAACGAATACTCGCAGGCATCGGTCGGTGTCGTCAGTAATGGAGAAACCGCAGTTACTCTATAAGAACACGTAGTTCTATCTTCAACAAAGATCCACACGCAACGAACCTCAATGAACCCAGTCGTCATCCCATTACCTCCCTCAAGTGGTACCTAGATCAGCAGTAGGTTACCCTCCCTACAAGAGAAAACTAGAACAAGATGTATGCTCTTAGGTTCCAAAACAATTCACCACAACATATGGGATTTTTATGAATTGACAACAAAGAAGAAGCCAAAAGTGTTCTGATGATATCGCAGTGTTTGCAGAATGAGAAACGAGAAAGACTTCTTATGAAAAATCGAGTTGAAGATACCCTTTTATAAAAAACTTAAGGCGGTGGGTCGTTCGAGCGAGACACGCTGTCATTTGAAGTATCGCGCGACACACGATGTCGTTTGAACGATATACGGTGTCGTTCAAACGAGATGATTAAAATAATATTTTTTATTTATCTTTTCCTCGTTAAATGCACCGCCTCAAAAACTCCAAAAAATATATTTTTGATGAAAAATATCCCAATATCCGAAGTGAATAATTATGGAATAAAAACATAATCTTTACCAAAATCGTCTTGCAGAAGCTTGATTGTTAAAGAACTTGATATTTGGATTCGTCTCGTTGCGTATTTGATCTTGAACAATTCTTCGACGGTTGTAGCAGTATACGACATACTCAATTGATAACGGACATTAATAAAATAATGTATATTCAGTTTAACCCTACAATTAGGAGCTATGCGACCACTCTTTCAGGTCTGTTATTGTTCTCAGTGTTTTGTTTGTCATGGTTTCTCTCATGAGGCCTGATATTAAAGTTATTTTGATATCCAACTTTCCCTTGTTTGGAAGCAACAGTGTTTCTAAACTTTAGAATTTTCTTGAACTGTTTTGACATAAGGGCTATCTGGTTATTTAAACTCTCTAAATCACAGTCCTCATCAGAGTCCAAGTCTATATTAGGCTTGACTAATTGAGGTGAGGTCATTTTAGACTGAAAAACTACATTGTAACCAGACTCTTTTTTTTTATTATTGGAAATCTATTTTTTTTTTAACTCAAGTTCCATTTCTACCATTCTAAGTTTGCTACTAAGGAGTTCAGGGGTCAAGTATGGATTATCTATCTCCTCAATTGCATACCTTTTGTTATCAAACTTAGGGGGAAGGGACTAAAGAATTTTTGAAACTATTTATTTCCTATCATACATGATTCCATTTGCATGAAGTTTTGAAATTATGTCAGTTAACCTAATATAGAATTTGTCAAAGGTCTCAGTCTCATTCATAAGTAGGGTGTTATACGATTCTATTAACATATAAGTTTTGGCTGCCTTAACACGGTCATCACCTTTTTAAACAGTGACTAACGTGTCTCAGGCTTCCTTAGATGTAGTGAAAATAGATATGCGTTTGAATTCATGCTCATTAACAGAGGCATTTTCCCCTTTATTATTACTTAAGGAGGCATGTTTTTCTTCCTTAGTAAACTCATTGAGAAGTTTTTCAATCCTTACAGTACTACCCTATGCAACATGCTTAATTGGATGTGTATATCCATTTTCAATAGCTTCCCAGACATCATCTCCTAATGTCTCTTGGATGAAATCAATCAACCTTACTTTCTGGTAAGGAAAATTGTTCCCATGAAAGAGGGTAGGTCGGGACAAATTTTCAAGATGCTCAAACTTTTCGTCCATAAGAGATTTTCATAACAACTTCAAAGTACATGATCTTAGAAAGTTCTAAAAGTACAAAGCTCTGATAATAATTGAAAAACCTTACTATGTTATTTTAACAAAAGTTAAAAATGTTTAATGAGTTCCAAAAATACTTTTCGAAGAAACTATTACAAAAACCTTTATCAGAACACAAGATGTGTAAAATGGTTTAATGAACTATATATTTAAGTCTCTTGGAAATAGGTTTTAGAATAAACCAAAGTCTGATTTGCAGAATATAGCAATGAAGAACTAAAAAGCACACACACAAGAGGCAGGGAATTTAATGTGCTAAAACCCCACCCATCTGGGGAAACATCCACGACGATCTCAATGTCACAAAACAAAATCAACTATAAACGGTTTTAGGTTACCAGAATACAAATAATCATACAATCAATTCCTATTTTAATTCCAGAAACATACTTAAGCGAGATTCCACTCCTTCTGGGCATGCCTTCTGACTTCTTTAAGAAACTGGATTGTCCTTTCTTTGTTCCTGGATTTTCTTGCTTTCTCCTTTTACGTGATGTTGACTCAGTAGTCAAAATCTCTCAACTAACAACACGCTTTAGTGTTAGTGGGTGTTTTGAAGTGAATGATGTGCCAAAATGTTATGCCTGTATTCACACACACTCAACTACAGATGGATCCTATGAATTACAACAGATATATATATGAAATTCATTTTTACACTTCTGAAATTAGACTCATTTTTTTTGAATAAATATTTTAAGATCTAATTTACTTTTGGATCTTTAAAACTTAGATCCTTAAAAATTATTTATAAACACAATTTTTCGATATGAAAAATTTCTCAGATCTGAAACAGGCAAGTCATGATTTTAGTTTGTAAAAATAAGAGATGTTGCATTAAAAGGTTTTTAAACCTTTACACAAATATAATCCAACAAGATATTATGATTTCTCAAAACAAGTAATCAAAACAACCTAGAAATCTAAATGTGACTGTATAACAGTTTTAGATCTTCAAGTTTTTAAAAGGAAATGAGATCATAAATATGTGAGGCTATTGAGAGAGAGATTGAACTACGAGGAAAGTGTAAACCTAACTCCCAAATGATTTTTTGGAAATATTTTGACAGAGTTTCTGTATAAAATTCTTTTTCTTTCCTTCTTATTTTCTCTCCTCTTTCTTTTTTCTTTTTTCTCTCTTTTTCTTTCAACTCTTAGAGTTCCCAAAAAGTATTGAAATGTAGAGACAAAGCTTCCTTTTATAGGCTGAGAGAAGGATCTCGACGGATGGCTTGAAATCAAGGGCTCAAATTAATTAGAATATAAAACGTTGACATCTAATGGCTCATAAATAACAGCACAAAAACTCTCTCTGATTGGTTAAAAATAGGAACACAAGGATTAATTAAGAACATATGCAGATCATTGATTACACATGATCTAACGGCTATAAAGGATGCGCTGAAATGTGAGAGTAAAGAAACACAGTTGGAACCAATCACAAGAAGACACATGTTGCTCTCTAACTCCCTAAAAATGCGTGTTTTGAGTTTATTAGAAATTCAATTTTGAACCACAAATCTTTATGCCAGTTTTGGATTCTACCTAACCCATTTTTTAAGAACTTTTAAATTATAGATTTTAACCCCAAAACAATTTAAACCTTATTTAATTATATTAAAAATAGATTTTAATTGTTTTAAAATTCCTAAAAATTATAGAGAATTATTTTTAATTCCAATTAACACATATTAAACAAATATGAGATGAAATGCAATCCTATGTGTTGTGAGTGTGTTGGTTTTCTACCTTCATGACTGATCTTTGCTGTTGTTGAGGTAGCATATGAAGAGGCTATGATGCACTTGAAGGAGGGACTCAATTTTGTTTATATTTCCAAACTAGTTGAGGTTCCTATAAAATTCAGACTCAAGTGAGTCAACTATATACTGTGCTTCAGTAGGGAGAAGATTTATGCCTCTGGATCCTATACTCGTCGACGAGTTCCATGACCTCGTCTTCAAAGTGTAACCCATTATCTGATCCTAACTCATGAGGGAATCCATATCGAAAAGTAATATTCTTTCAGATAAACTTGGCTACCTTCTTAGAATTTAGTACTGCGTATGACTCGACTTCGACCCATTTGGATAAGTAGTTAATGGAAACCGAGATGAACTCTTGCCTATTTGAATGTTTGGGTGTGATTTTACCCATGATTTCAGTGCCCAAGGTGGAGAACAACCAGGGATAAGTCACGTTGTATAATTCTCGAGGAGGCAAGTGCTGGAGATTAGCAAAATGCTAGCATTTGAGGCATCTTCGGACGTAGGCAGTGAAATCTTGAACCATGGTGGTCCAATAATACCCTTAACGGATAGTCTTCTTAGCAATCATATGACCGTTCATATGGGACCCACATTCCCCGTTGTGGATCTTCTGCATCATTTCTTCAATGTCAGCCCCTATGATGCAGTGTAAATGGGTTCTATAGAATTTTTTCTTAAACTGTGCTTTATCACAGATGATGTACTGGGCATTTAGTTTGCGGAGGGTCGCATAGTCTTTCTTGTTAACGTCTTGGGGGATACCTACCATGCTTGAGGAGACACCAAATATCATAGTACCAACACTCAGCCATATCAAAACTTCCTTTGTGATGAGCTCAATGTGGCAGCAGTAGGTTGGCATAACTTATTTTTAGACTAAGAAAGAGGCAATCGTTATTACCTCAGGCATGTCGACCATGGAGGCCAGGGTAGCAAGGGCATCAGCTAAGCTATTCTTTACGCGAGAAAAGTAGTGGATCGTGATATCTTATAATTTAGAGGCCAAATCTTCTAAGTGGGCATGGAACGATAATAACTTCTCATCTTTAACTTTCCATTATCTAAGGATTTGACCAATGATGAGGGCAGAGTCCCCTTAAATATCTATATATTTGGTACCTTTCTTGAGGGAAACTTTGAGGCCTACAGTGCATGCCTCATATTCGGTCATACTATTGGTTCAAGGGAATTTTGGTTTGATGTCAATGGGGGTATGAGAGTCATCAAGGGTTATTATCAGTATCCCAATACCATATCCTTTCTTATTGGCAGCCCTGTCAAAGAACGTTTGCCATTGGCAGTCCTCTTGAGAGGTGTAGAGAATATCTTCATCCAAGATCAGAGACCCATACATCAACCTCTTCCATGGGGTAGTCAACAAGGAAATCAAATATGGATCTCCCTTTCATAGATTTCTGCATAACAGACATGATATCGAACTTAGATGACAACATCAACCATCGGGCCATTCGTCTATACATGATAAATTTCTCAAGAAATTATTTGATGGGAACCATTTGGGAGATAAATCTGATGGGAAAATCGAGCATATAGTGCCTAACTTTTGAATGACCCAGACGAGGGTGACACATGCTTTCTCTAAGGAGGTGTAGTTGACTTTGTACTCGGCCAACTTTCAACTAGCATGGTAAATGGCTATTTTTTATGGGTTTAGTGAATGTGTTGGGATAGAAAATCCACTACTATGGTATATTTTACGGTCAAGTATAGAAGTACCAGGATGCGATAACATGAGTACCGAAGGTCGGGTATGGTATAGCGTGATTATGTTGAAAGCTTCTTGATATGACTCATTCCAGATTTTGGTAGAATCTTTTCGGAGGAGTTTGAAGATGGGTTCGTGAGTGGAAGTCATCTGACTGATGAACCGACTGATATATTATAATTTTCCCAAGAATTCTCGAACTTCCTTATCCATTCGGGGGCAGTGGAATTTTGAGTATGGCTTTTAATTTGGCAGGGTCTGCTTCAATTCTCTTCTCGCTAACCATAAATCCCAAAAGCTTTCCTTTGGTGACGCCAAAAATGCATTTGTGTGGGTTTAATTACATCTGGTATCACCGTAGTCATTCGAAAAACTTTCTGAGGGCAGGAACGTGACCTTCCCGAGTCTTAGACTTAATAATTATGTCGTCTACATAGGCTTCAACCTCCTTGTGTATCAGATCATGAAATATTATTATATAAGCCCTTTGGTAGGTAGTCCCTGCGTTTTTGAGCCTGGATGGCATAATCGTGTAACAAAAGGTTCCCCAGAGGGTGATGAAAGCAGTTTTTTCTTGATGGCCAGGGAACATTTTGATCTAATTGTATTCGGAAAACCCATCAGTGAATGACTTGAGAGCATGACTGACTGTATTATTCACAATCATGTCAATATTGGGCAATGGGTAATCATCCTTCAGAGAAGCTTTATTCAAATTCCAGTAGTCAACGTACATGCAGACTTTTCCTCCTAACTTTGGTACGGGTATAATGTTGGCTAGCCATGTGGGATATTCGATCACCCGAATGAAGCCTACGTTCAACTTCTTGATTACCTCTTCCTTAACTTTGAGTGACCATTTAGTGCGGAGCTTTCATATTTTTTGTTTGATCGATTTACATTCTGGGATTGTTGGGATCTCGTGCTAAGCTATTTTGGGATTGATGTCGA
Source organism: Sambucus nigra (assembly GCA_949130495.1). NCBI lineage: Eukaryota > Viridiplantae > Streptophyta > Magnoliopsida > Dipsacales > Adoxaceae > Sambucus > Sambucus nigra. Next base: position 207,522,298 of record OX422217.1, read on the forward strand.
GAATATTATCATAGGACCATACGAAGACATCCATAAATTCCTTCAGCATCTATTTGAATTATGTGTGCTCATTCTCGTCAAGGGTGGACCCTATCCTAATCTCGCTCCATAGGCTACTAGAATTGAGATTGATAACAATAGTTACATCTTCATTAATTTGAACGCGATTATGTTGTCTGTTATTAACCTTATTAAGATCAATTAAGAATTGTTAATTTGTAAAATAATCATCACCAAGAGTTTGATTAGAATCAATATAATTAATGTAAGTCACAACAAGATACTCAAAATCCTCATTTATTTCACTTTAGGGAAAAACATTGTTGAGAACCTCATAAAAAAAGGTGTCGATTACATTGTTATCAGAAAAAGAGGAACAAAAATAGATAAAAAGATAGGTAAACAACAAGGTTGGGTTGCATATCAGCAGATGGGACATGTATAGCATTCCAGTTGAGAAGAGGTGTATCAGTGGCCTTGATCAAAGTGGACAGGTTCGACGATGTAATGCCTGAATGGATCATGAAAAGTGTTGGCCCTAGTGTCTGTAGATTAAATGAGTCTTCGAAATCATTTTCCTCAGAGACTTCGACAATGACTATGGTTTTTTAAGTAAGAGGTTGCATTTGGTGCTGGTAGTCTTCGGCCCATGAGTAGTTGTCTTAAAAGAATATTTCCATCCCTGGCTTTATCTTCTTATCCACATGATCATACCATGGTTCAGGAAAGCCACAAAAGGGGAAGTTTTCACCCTCTTTGACGAATCTCCCATTCAGAGAATCCCTTGAGATAGGCTTGGCATATTTTAAACTTCTCTTCAACCGTGGTAGGTGGAGCATCCTAATTTCTTCTGATAAAGGCGGATAACCCAGGCCATACAGAGGAAAGGCCTTTTTCAATTCTATGGGCTCTAGTATCCCTTATTGACGTCGCCCCAGCCCCAGTCCAAGCATAAAGTCTATATTTTTGAACATCTGTATCATGTTGACATTATCGTGAGGGCCGTGCTCTGGACAGACTCATTATTTGATATCATCCCCTACCTAAAGGGGAAACAAATCAACCATAAGCCAAAAAAAGCATGTCATTCGTTCCATGTTGTATTTCTAGTATCGGATTACTGGTGCCGACATTTTCAGTACTGTCACCATCTCCCAAAATGGTAATGACTTGCCCCTTGGCGAATAATTTCAATTTCTGATGAAGGGAGGAGGATACCCCTCCAATGCTATGGATACACGATCGACCAAGCAGCAGGTTGAAGCATGCGGGCATGTTAATAACTTGAAACTCGATAACGGGATTAGTAGGGCTACCCCCTGTTGTGAGTGTTATGGATCCCATGACCTCTTGGTGGGTGTTATCATAGGCACGCACTACGGTAGAAGTAGGAGTTAGGTTATTTATTTTCAATACTAAGCAATTGAAGTTCCTTAATGGGCAAATATTGAGGGCGGATCCATTGTCGACGAGTGAGAGAGGGACGGTCTTTCCCAGTACTTCAATGGAGATGTTGAGGGCATAGTTGTGATAAAGGCCGATTTTTGAAATTTCTTCTTTAGAGAAGGACAGGAGTCTAGTGGTGGTCAAGGATCCAACCAGGTTCACAACTTCTTCTGGAGTGGTGGAAGGAGGGACTGTGGGCCTAGTGAACAACTTTATTAGATAGTTTTAGTGTAATTGGGAAGAGATGAAGAGTCCCCACAGGTAATATTAATTTGAGTTTTCTTGAGTCGATTGAGGATCTTGCTCTATTCAATGGTCATCTCTAGCATGGGGAGTTCTTCGGTAGCTCCCTTTTCCCTATCTGTTCTTGATGACTGAGGCTTCTAATCTTGGTAATGTCTTCCTGATCTAGTCATATGGTTTAAGAAGGCAGGGAAGAATAAAAGTCCTATTTTTTCATCAATTTTTAGCTATATGGATAGTTTACTGATTTCCCTTAACAGGTCCTCAAAAGAGATCATCTTGCACATACTGATTACTGGACCGACCTTTTTCTAACTCAGTTCATCATCAGAGCTGTCAAATTCATCCCCCATCCGGTGGCGACGATGTCTTCATACTAAGAGAAGTCAATACATTCCATGACCTCCATGGATTCTTCATATAAATCCTCATATTTAATGGGAAGGTGCGAGAGTGATGGGACCAACCACCCTTAAAGATTTAAATACGTGTGTAGATAAAAAACGCTACAAATTTCGCTGGTCTATTAGATCATGTCTGCCATAATATGCACTACATTGTCCAAACTGATTTGATCAACGTATACCATCCAATTATCTAACTCTCGATCTCACTTCGGGATTTCTTGAACATGATGATGAACTTATGACAGTCGATGGTCATTTATGAGGGCAATTTCAGCCCAAAATCCAGAAGCTGGTTCAGAACAGAGGGTAACTCCATATCTCTTCCTTCGAACAAATAACGAATGGTAATACAAGTGCTTGTGATGAGTGACAGAGCCTGGTCAACGAAGCATGTACGGTGTAGGAAAAAATATGTGCAAACTTTGAGTGGTTTGGGGTGAAAATACGGGTATAACAGGTGTTTTATTGGGCATAATTTGGGTAGATAGGTCAAATTTTGGGCAATTTTTTAGGAAGATGGCATTGGCATGGGTTGGAAGTGGGGTATGAGTGGGGTTGGGTTTAGGATTGGATGGTGGGGCAATGATATCCCAATCAATTGGACCTTGGATTACATTCCGAAAATGGAAGCACTGATCAGTAGTATGGTTGGAAGACTGGTGTAAGTCACAGTGGGAATCAGTTTTGAAGTTTTTGGGAAGTGGGTTTGGTAGACGAGGATCCAGAGGTTAATAAGATTTTGTCTTAGTAAGTCTTGGTAGACTTTAGAGAGGGGAGTATGTAGCTTGATGTATTCTTTTCTGGCTGGATTAGGGCAGTTCTTTGGAACCCAAGAGGTAACAGGACGGGAGATATCATTGATGGTTGAGACTGTGGCATTAACAGTCTTCTCATACTTTATGGGAGTGAGCAATCAAAATATTTTTTTTGGCTCAACTTCTATCTTAGCATCACTTTATTTAATCTCCACACCTGCTTCCCGAAGGGCTTGGAAACGTGGGTAATACTAACCTCCCATAGTTTCTCTAATATGCGTAGGAAATTATTCTTCACGATGCTGGCCTGTTCTTTTTTGGAGGGCCGGTTGGTCATGGTGGAAGCTTTCTCTCTCCACCTTTCTATGAAGTTACTGACAGTTTCTCTAGAGTTCTGCTTGAAAAGCTTTAGATTACAACGTGTAACCTCTAGTTCTTCGTCACACTTGTACTGTAACATGAATTCCCGGGCAATATCTTCCCAAATAGGAATTCTAGATTCCTCGAGGGATAGGAACCAACGAAAAGTGCTATCCTTAAAAGTTTTTTGGAACATCTGGGCCATTATCTCTTCAGAGGCACCAAGGAGAGTCATGTATTGGTGATAGCTGCGAAGGTGAACAATTGGGGGCCCGCTGCCCCCGAACTTCTCAATGTCTGACATCTTGAATTTCTCTGGCAATCTTGCTTTAGGGTAGGGAGACATGTGAGTGTAGCCCATGTAGTTCCAGGATATCTTAATTTGGTCAAACTTCTTCGACAACATCTTGAGGTCTTCCTTAACCTTGTTCAGTTATTCCTCTTTGGCATTAATGGGCACTGGCAAGTTGGCCCCTAGCTAGGAAAGGTTTGGTATAGGGAGGTGAGCTGGCGGTGACTTATTGGAAAGTGGGGCGCGCGGAGCATGCTAATATTCTTCTGAGACCCAACCAAGATCGAGAGCAGGTGGACCTATAGCACGAGGAAAGAGAACCTTGGGTTCTTTAGGAACTGGGATTCGGTTTCGTTACATCTCATGAACTTCGATTTGAAGGTTGTAAATCTTGGCACTTAACTAGACCGGAATGCCATCAGATTATGATACACTATTGGTGTTTGATCAACATTTTTATAGAGGATTGGTGAAGGTAGATTCCATACTTGGATGAAGTTGCTAGAGAGATGACAGAGCTTTGGGGTGGTTTGATGGAAGATCAAAGCTAATAGGGAGCCAGACCAAGAATCAGGTATGCGATCGACCTGAGAAGGAAAATGATTCGAATTTATTTTTGTAAGAGAGAAAGAAGAATTATATTTATTGAAGAAGAGAGAAAATGTTTTTGAAATCTTTGGCAAAGAGAAGGAAAAATATTTTTGGTATTTTGTTCTTTTGAGAAGGAAGAGGAAAAACGAGAGAAAAGTCTTAGCATTATTATTATTATGTTTATGTTTCCACTTGTATTAGGTTTATCTAGATGCAAAAGAAATAATGTACATGACTCGAGCCTGGGAAAATACAACTTAAAAAATAGGTAAGATAGGGTTTGAGTTGTTTCTAGGCTCATAGACAGGGTCCTGTTTTGAAAAAAAATGAAATCGCGCAAAAATTTGGGCAGCATGCGACATGATATTTCGGCAGAGTTTTGTGTGGTACCCGACAAACTAAATATGAGTGTCCTAGGTCTGACGCCTATATGTGGTTTATGAATTTGTTGGGTTAATGGAATGGTTCCCCCTTTGGCATGACTTCCACGATATACTTCTTGCTTTTGAGGGAAATTGCTACGTGTGGACAAGCTTTTTGATATACTTGAGTGTACGCAAATTGCCTTACTATATACCTCATGGGGACAGTACGTGTGAGAGGGAATTCGATATACTCGATGTACATGAACAAGTTCCCTACTATATACCCCCGTCGTGAGTTCGGTCAAGAGGTACGATGTGGGAGAACAATTCGATATACATCGAAAGTACTAAGCCAATGGAAGGTGAGATTCATATTGCTTAGGCTAACTGCGACATGTCGGACCAGTGCCCATCACAAAGTGACCTCCCATTACGGTACAAAATTTTGGTCAACAACCATGCTCTTGGTGATTCAGCCTACAAAATGCATGATTCTTGGTTAGTATATTTTGGAGATAGTCTTTTATTTGGCACGAGAAGAACTATACTAATAGGGAAGAATGTACAAGTGTCATGAAAAATAAATCTAGCACGGAGCATGAAGATTACACTAAGCATGGATACATGTGAGTGAGTGATGTGTTAATATGTATAAGTGAGTGTGTGATAGTGAACTTAAGCATGGATTAACTACAAGTGGCTTGTGATAAGTGCAAGTGAGCATGGATACACAAAAATGTGATGAGTGGAGGTGTGTGCTAGTGAAACCTAAATATGGATTTTCTAAGTGGTGTGTGAAACATGTGGATATACATGATCCTACCTATAAGTGTAAGTAGTGTGAAGTCTACATGGAAGATATTTACAAGTGAGTGAAAGTTAAAAGTGAGTGATAGGTGATATAAGCGTGGGATAAATATAAACAAGAAATAAATTGAGAGAAATGGTACATACAGGTAGGTGCATATGCACACATGCATAAAATGATAACACCCATGTAAACAAAGACGTGCCCTCTTATGATAAGTAGTCCCCAGTGGAGTCATCACTGTTGCCATCTCGTTCCTCCTCCTCCTCCTCCTCCTCCTCCTCCTCCTCCTCCTCGTGGTTTCAACGCTCTTGTGCGCAGTTAGAGAGAGAGAAGAAGAAGGTCTCGCACCCTTTCTAGGGGCGCTTCTACCTTCGTCGATGTGCGGTGATGTAAAAAGATAGAGTCGCCAACCTATTTTGCACAAAACAGGGAAAACATGTTGTCTCCTCGAGAGAACGACATCAAATACGTACTGATGCTTGTAAAACCAATTAGTTTAAAGGTTCAGGAGTTAAGTTACAGAATGGGAAGGTGTTAAGCACCCATCCCGCCCTTTTCGGTCTCTCATGGGAATGTTTTATTATTCTCCTTAAAAGCTCCGTGAAGTGTGTGCTCGTGTATATATAAATAGAGAATGTAATTTCTCAACTCAAATCATGGAGAAAGGTGGACTGAGGTCATCAGTAGGAGTGTTCCCAAAATAGTAATTAAAAACATAATGTGTGCACATATCAGGATATCGATTGTTATGGTGAAACGATAATATGTGTTAGATAAAGCGCGGGTAAGAATCACAAATACAATATATAGAAATAATATATGAATAAAAATATGAAAAGAGGACTCGAGTCTCAGGTTTTAACCCGAGACTCCTACTAGCCTAAAAAGGCATCAAAGTCCACGTAGTTCGCATGCAATATGAGGGTGGGACTTATCCCATAAATCCAACCGGGGATTCTATTTAGATGTGTGTGTACAAAAAGGATATTTTGATTTGAGAAAATGTAGTGAGGAATCCTGTTTGGAATTTATGAGTAAACCCTATTTTTCTTGTTTTTTTTTTATAGAAAATATGTTATGTGAAATACTACTAATAAAAAGTGAGATTACTAACATGTGTGCACTAAAAATGCTAAAGTAAGGATTGGATAACTAATGCAAAAATAAGGAAATTAAAAGAGAGAGAAGAATATTTGGACCTTCTTTGGAGACTTGAAGATTGATATTGATTTATTGAAAAGAATACCCTTGCAAATGGATGGAGGTGGTAGGAGGAGAGGGAAAGGATTTTTGCTAAATTGGGTGTGAAAGGGATGGGAATGGAATGTGGAGGAAATATTTCAATAGAGAAACCTCGCTAACTTTGAAAGAATATTGCTGAAATCATTGAGAGGGATTGTTTATGGGGTTCCTCTCAAAGTGCGCTCATTATGTCCTTATATAGGGTCAAGGGGGTACCTATCGACATTGTTATTGACCTGACTATCAGCAGGCATCCCAGACACACTACCGATAGGCCGGGAAATGGGTTTGCCATTCGATAATCTCGTGCAAATTTATCTAAAAAATGGTCGTAAAACGCAATCTGTAAGTCTGAATCGTGCACGGGGCATACCATTGGAAAGGGTATTCAAAGACCTTTAAGAATACATGTGTCTTATCCCGGGTTATGGAGTTGATTTTAGTCATAAGAGGCTTGGAAGCACCCGAAGATCTTTTAGAGAGGAGATTCTCGAAGGAAAATAGACCGTTCGTCCGAACCGCAAGGGCGATTTGCGCACGGTATGGACCATTAAAAAGGGTATTTAGATCCCTTCGAAGATTCATTCAGTCTCATTCGGTTTGGAGAGTTGACCTTGGTTAAATGGGTCCTAGAAGTACTCTATGACCCTTCAGAATAAAATGGGTCGTGCGTCCGTACCGTAAGGCTAATTCGTGCACGTGGTGGACCATTGGAAAGGGTATTCAGTGCCCTTTAAAGATTCCTTCAGTATCGTCTGAGATGAAGACTCGACAGGAGTCAAATGGAGTTCGAGAGCACCTGGTGATTTCCCAATCAGTTTTAAGGGAAAACAGACAGTTCATCTAAACCATAAGGCCGATTGGTGCAAGGGGCAGACCGTTGGAAAGGGGATTCAGAGATCTTTGAAGATTCATTGAGTTTCACTCAAGAAAGGAAGGTGATTGGGGGATAAATGGGTCACGAGAATGCCTAGGGGACTCTAGATCATTTTTTAATAGTAAAACTGACCGTTCGACCACACCGTAAGGCCTATTCACACACAGAGTGGACCGTTGGAAAGGGTATTAAGAGCCCTTCAATTATTCATTGATCTTTCTCTCTGAAAAGAAAGTTGATTGAGTTAAATGGGGCTCGAGGGCACTCGGTGGTCTCTAGATCGATACTCAGAGTATGACTTAAGGTTCTATGGTGAATGGGACCAAACTCGTAGAATCATGGAGTGAGACTGAGCATAGGTTAGCAAATTATAACTCTCTAGGTTTAAATGCTCTATTTTGTTTTATCACCCAAGGGGAGTTTTGTGGTATTATGACTTGTGAAACGTCTAAAGAGGCTTGGGACATAATTTAACTCACCTATGAAGGAAATAGTTCTGTTAAGGCTTCCAAACTCTAAAACCTCACTACTCATTTTGTGACCATTAAGATGTTGGAGAGTGATACCTTTGATGAGTTTTACGCTAGACTATTTGACAACCGAGTAATTAAGAAAATATTAAGGTTGTTGCCTGAAAGATTTAATTCAAATGTGACGTTTTTTTAATTCTTTGGGTACTCTAGATTCCATAAAACTTGAAGAGTTAGTAGGTGACTTACATTCTTACGAGCTTGACATATTTTCCTCAAAAAATGAGAAGAGAAAGGATAAGGGCATTTCATTACAATCTCAAAAGGAGGATCAACTATTTCGGATGATGAGTCTGACACTGAGTCCGAAGATATGACCATGATAGCAAAGAAATTCAAGGTAAATATGACTAAGGTAAGCTTATCGCTATCATCGGGGTATCAACGCGGTCAATGTCGTACACGCCCCATAAAGAATTCATCCTAGTACATACCCCACGATCACTCACACATGGTATGCTTACACACAAATCCAAAGGACAAAAACCCAATTTTCTCATTGATTATTAAACAAATATCCAAATTTTTACATTAATTATCCTAAATTAATGAAGAATTAAAAATCCAACCATGAGATCTTAAACTCATTCTAATGAGATTATATATGTTGTTTGAACGATAACCTAGTTCATTCGAACAAAACCCCAAAAGTCATTATAAGGATATTCCCACTCTTTCTAATGAAAAATTCTAACTCCTTCTAACAAGATCCTAATCCCATTCTAAATAGATGCACACAGATTCATCTTGTCTAAAACACCCAAAATGGTCGTTAACAGCTAAAACCCTAAATATAAAGCCTCTAACAGTCCCAAACCCATCCTCATTTATATATAAGTTGTAATACAAAAATACTAACCTATATCTACCAATTTTAAATGAAAATGTGTAGGTGCTAAAATCCTACAAAGAGTAATCCTAAATAACTAAAACCAAACCAAGAAAACATATCACATAGTCCCACAACACAAGAATATACGCAGTTCAGCAATGTGCCTACGTCCATAGGGTGTTTCTCTCTTTATTATTGATTGGTTCAGAATAATAAGAATCATATGCAATTTTTCCTAGGGGCATGGGTTATATCTATAGGTAACAGAAAGTGAAGGAATTATATAGGAATTTAGGAGATCTAGATTTAGTTGCAGCTGGATTGAGCTAATGTTACCCCCAATATCCTCACTGATCGGACTGACTTTTATTCTTATATTTATGCTGCGATCTTATCTTGTGATATCGAGCAAGTATCACCCAATATGAATAACTTGGATTGTCAGGATAATTCTCCCACAATTGCCCCTAAATATTTATAGCCTGAGAAGGGTGGAGAGGTTTGATCGTCGGTGAGCATTGAGCCTGGTCGTTAGTGGTTCTTGATCTCCAGCTGGGGGTTGGTTTTGGATTACACAAACACTCGTTATATTGTTGGAGAAAAAATCCTTTATGTTATGCCCATTGGCACAATTGTAATTCTAATTGACTCCTCAAGGGTACACTTGTAAAAAGTACATGAAATGAACAAAGGTTTGGGTGCTTGTGTCAGCAATCACTTTGGGTCTTGTTCCAAATGATGAAATGCTTTGGGAGTTAAACTTCATAGTTTTAAAGTTTTTCCTACCACCATTTTTCTTTTCATTTTAACTATTTAAGATGTCGGGATCTATCTTTGTCTTTCTTAACTTGTAAGTCTTCTCATTTCTCCATTTTTTTCTATAATTTATTTTTCAAACTGCCACCCGCATTCTTTAATCTTCTTGCGTTGTTTCTTCTTGAACTAAAAAATGGTGTACGCTATGAACGCTAATACCCTAGGAGAGTTTAGGAAAACATTTTCAATACATGATTGGGTGGAAATTGAATGTGAAAAAGAACCCGATGATCGCTACAATGTTTTAGATGACCATTGGATACACACTCAATCTGTAGTAGATGGTGGTATCACCTTTCACTCAAACTAATTACTTGTGGAGTTTTGAGAATTCTTTAAAGTTGTTCCTTCCCAATGAACCCTAAACACGTGGAGAATTGTGAATGGGGTTCATCGAATCAATGAACTATATGGGACCCAAATTAGGATTGATGAGATAAGATACTGTTATTCGTGGTTTAGAATGAATGACAATAACTTTTATCTAAAAAGAAAGGAATGCTGACAGGGTTTTGGTGGTTAACCTCCCTTATACTAACAAGGATTATTGGAGCCATGTATTTATTTTAAGAGAATGTTAATATTCACCAATTCCAGAGGGTGGGGAGCCCTATTGAGGGTTTAGGTATCCTAATTAGGGGTAAAAGATAGATTGATCACTGTATTGATCATTCTTTGTTATTGGTGACTAGCTGTTATATGAAATGTTTACTAACTCTTCCTTCTGTCTTTTGAAAATGGTTAAAAAAGAAGTAGCATAAAAATTCTCATGTTAATGGATCTGAGCTTATGAATATTTGGAATTTGAGAAGACCACTGTCTTCTAGCACTTATCACCCAAGATCGATATCTTTACTGATTGAGTATGCAAACATTACAACCTCCTTTATCGCCAAGCCTATTGATTCAACTCTTGAGAAATCAGTCCCTTTAACCGGTGAGGGGTCTTAAAGTATGTCTACCTTGTCTTGTTTCAAACATATGAATGTAAATTCTATCCTACTATTGATGAAGACATGCCTCCGAAAAATAGAAACCTTACTCTGGTGGACGAGTATGACTTCCCCACCTCTCCAAAAGCCAAGGTTCCCAAGAGAAAGGAGGTCAAAGGTCCCTCCGAGCTCGTCACTCTTCTAGATAATCTTGATAAGTAGAAATTAACAAATAAGGTCAAGAGAAAGATCCCTCCTTCTATTTTTATTACTTCTCCCACCAATAAGGTGGATGCCCCTAACACTGGGAGGGGCACCAAATCATGTCGGTGGCCATAATCCATCTTTAGCCCCTGGCTTGCCGAGGCAAGTGTTCTGGAACTAGACCGAGGGAAGGTCGATAGGATGAACTCCGACTAACTGGCTTCTCACACCTGACACACATTATCTCTAGTAAGTAATGTGACTTTTTATCGGATTATTCCCTTAGATATTTAATGGTTGCATTGACTTATGCTCATAATGTTTTTATGGTTTATTGCAGATTTTATCTCCATGCTCATCAGGGGGCTTCCCAGGTCAAAGAAAATGATGATCTAGAGAAGGCCTTAATGAAGTCCTAATATTTATTCGATGATTCCCAAAAGCCATATGCTGTCGAGAAAAAATCCACCGACTTGGAGATGTCCAAGTTAAAGTCAAAGCTTAATCTATTGAAAAAGGCTGTCGAGGATAATGCCTGGGTCTTATCAGTGACCAAAGACAAGGACTTCAACTAGGGGTATGTGAAAGCCTTCAGCAAGGCCAGGAAGTAATTATCTTACAATCGTAAGTCAAATTTCAATAAGGGCTAGAACGCAGCATTAGTCAAGACCGAGGTCGTCCCTGAATTTGAACTTTTTAGGGAGAACGATTCGAATTCTCCACCAAGGGAGATGAAGGGGACATGGACTTAGGTAGAGACCGAGTGACTGATGGGGAAGACCAAAAGATGGTAGACTCGGATCAAAGCAAAGTCCCAACCACCCAAGAGCAAGTAAAGGAAAAAGAGGGCAACGTGATTCGGGTTTAACTTAAGTCTCAATATTCCTTGTATTTTTCTACCTTATGAACATTTGCAAGGGCATGCCCCAACTTTGATTTAATCAAAAAGTCTTTTTTCTTACTTCATCCTTGTTTGTCAGTTATTAATTGCTCTATGGATGCTTTTCAATTGTCTCCTCTGTTCTTGAATGTTTTTCCCATGATCCTTGTAGCTTGAAAATAGGTTGGTAGAGTTGCTAATGCTTCCAGTAACTGATGACCTGGACCTGGTACTTGGTCGGGATGCCAACAGCTGAGATCGTGGTGCATTTCTTTATATTCGACATGCTCTCCAAAAGGTGAAAAGTTCTTTAAACGAACAGGCTCATCTGGTCATTGGTCTTCAAATGAAAGTTAGGGAAGTTTGTGATATCTCTGAGTTGTTGTAGATTGAGAATAATTCTTTAATGGATATGATAAACAACCAAAAATTTTATATTTATACCTCAAGTAGATGTATTTTACTTGCTAGTTCTCGGTAAAATCCCATTTATGCATGTATATGTCTATCTTGTAAGTCAAATGTCATTTGCAGTTTCAAATGCTTAATCAAGGAAAATACGACAAAGATGCAATTAAATGTGCTTAAACCTATCCCAAAACCTAAGCCTAAACCCTTGTCTGTACCTGACCTAAGACTAAACCGAACCTCGTGTGTGTTTAATTTGTAATTTTATTATTATTTATTATTTATTTAGGTTTTTATTTTGACTAGTATATAATTTTGACAATTTTTGTGTTTTATTTGCATGCGTTGTAAATATTAGGGTCCGAGTGTTTTTAATCTATGTTAGAATATTTTTATGTACATATAATAGGTGTATATATTTTATCAGATTTTCATTTATTTATTTTTATTTATTATTATTATTTTTTAATTTTTTAGTTAGTTTGATTTTAATTTTATTTGAGCCTTTTGTTATTAAATTTGAAATTTATTGTTTAGATTTTAATTTTTTAGGATAAATTAATTTTATATTTTTGGTAGAGTCTTAGTTTTATTTTACTTTATTTTTTTACAACTAAACACATACACACCTTAATACCCTATACCTCACCCACACAAAATCTAATCTCCCACTTATTCCCATTCTCTCCTACCCCTTACCCCTCACTTCTAAGAAAATCATTCAAACCACATCACTAAGAGCATCTACAATTTCGAAGTGAATTGGATCTCCCATTTCGGTATACATGTCAGCATATTTAGCATCTTGGTTCAGACGTGGCCAAAATAAATTTTAGAAACGAGAGACTTAAAAAAGCCATCTCGAACCCACATGTGTAAAAAACACATGCATCCTACCTGTCAATAAAAATCGTTTATGGCTTCCTGACAAAATCATCCCGCCAAAATCCTTCACCATCTCCATTCCCCTTTTCAGAAAATTCTCTTCAACAACCTGCCCAAAATCCTTCACCATATCCATTCCAAGAAGTGCCTTTTTCAGAAAATTCTCATCGTCGAGTAGGATTTTTAATTTCAAATGTGTTTTTATCCATTTCATCATTCTGTTATTGATTATATTCGGAATATTATATAGAAAAATGGTATGTACAATAGGGATAGAAAATATGTGAATATAATAACCTAAAAATGCCCACCAACTGTTTGATAAAACTCCTAAACTGGGATTATATCATATAACCACTTGAATTTGTGGCATGTGAAGGTGAAATTATAGTTCTGGTTTAAACTAAACAATGTGCTCTGGCTCAAGTTATTATTATTATTATTATTATTATTATTATTATTATTATTATTATTATTATTATTATTATTATTATTATTATTATTATTATTATTATTATTATTATTATTATTATTATTATTATTATTATTATTATTATTATTATTATTATTTGATATAATCTTTTTTGACATGTTTAAGTAGTCATGTCTTCCTCGAATTTACAATCTGACTCCGATAGTTCATCTTCAAGCAGTGATTCTTTTGTTAATGCCAAAAATCTACTTAACGATCCATGGGAAGATAATAGCATAATATCTACCAAAATGATCAGAAGTTTGGTTCAAACCACTACAATTTAAGTCCCTCTCATTGTCTAAAAAATGATATCGGGAGAAAAGCGGCCTCACGGTGGGTCTTCCTTTGGAAGATGTTACATTCGTTGTGATAGGAAGGAGCGTCATGATCTTATTATTAGGGACTATTTTAAGGGGGAGGACTCACAATACACAACAGAGCATTTCAGTCGTCGATTCAGAATGGCTGTAGAGCTATTCAGTCGTATTCTACAAGTAATTTTAAACAATGATGATTATTTTGCATCAAAGGTCGATGCAATTTGTAGGGAAGGGTTGAGTCCTTTACAAAAGATGATTGCAGCATTGCAGATGTTTGCCTATGGTTGTCCAACTGATCTTCTTGACGAATATGTTTAGATTGGCGAGAGCGCTGCAATTGAAAGACTTTTACGGTTTTATGATGTTGTCATTAGGGTTTTCAGAGAACAATATTCGAGGAAACAAAATACATATGATATTTCATTGTTTCTTAAGGAAAAAGAGGATCGTGGTTTCCCTGGAATGCTTGGTAGTCTTGATTGTATGCATTGGCATTGGGAAAATTGTCCAACGACATGGCATGGTACACATACTAATGGTTTCAAAAGAGACCCTACTCTCATCTTAGAGGTCGTTGCATCACGAAATTTGTGAATTTGGCATGTATTCTTTGGAATGTATAGTACTAACAACGACATAAATGTGTTGGATAGGTCTCCTTTGTTTGATGATCTTGTTAATGATGTTGTGCCCCGGTGTAAATTTGCAATACGCGGACATCACTAAAATATGGGGAATTGTTTATTCGATGGTATTTACCCCCATAGTCCACTTTAATTCAAACTATCTCTCAACTATCATCTAATAAAGAGAAACTATTTGCAAAACGACAAGAAGCCATGGGAAAGGATGTCGAGCGCGCATTTGGATTGTTGCAAAGCAGGTGGCATATCGTCAAACGTCCAATACGCATGTGGAATCCAAAAGATCTTGGGAAGATTATGAAGACATGCATTATCTTGCACAATATGATAATTGAGAGTGAGCGTCAACAAGGAATTGACCCTAAAAGTTGGGAGCCTCATGCAGATGAAATGTCCATCTTGAGCATGATTATACATTCATCGTATCTAAAATGATCGAATGATTGAACAAGTTAAACACAAGGAGCATCACAATGATTTGAAGATAGATCTCATGAACCATTTGTGGGAGTTATTTGGCGATGGACAAATTTCATGTTTATTTTAATGCTTTTCGATCTCCTTTATTCATTTAATTGAGTATGTAGTTTGGATGTAATTACGTAATTGAGTACAAACGCATAACTGTTTAGTAGTTGTTTAATTAGTCCTTGGATGCTATTAAAAATTTGTTATTAACTTTGTATGACACTTATTGGTTCTTAATTTGTTGGTTTTGAAATTGTTTTTGAATCTGTCTCTACTTTTCCATTTTTCAAGAAATTAACTGTTAAAAGCCAATTAAGCTAGTGCTTGATTCAGTTAGCTCAGATTAATTATACCAACCATCCACGGTCAACACTTGGACAGGTAAGAGTATATATAAAACTCGTGCATTTCAGACTGATTATGTAGATGTCTCATGATTTCTACAGATATGCACAATTAAACTTATGGAGCACTATTAAATTGGAGCACTATTAAAATCTTAACTTCAAGTGACCAAGAGAAACTTATGGATCACTATTAACCTGGAGCACTTTTAAACTGTACGACTGTGATTCAAAAATCATTGTTTTTAAATTTATGGAGCACTATTAAACACTTAACAATCAAATTTCACATGAGATTAGTATGATTGTGATTCAAAAATAATAATCTCAATAGGTAAAAGTTTAGCATATGATATATACTAGGAACCAGGTTATTCAAACTATAATCTCACACCTAATCCAAATCAGTTCCTTAGATCCTTATACATTCGCATTGCTTCTTCTTCTACAGAGTAAATAAGTAAAAATATGAGTTAAAATACAACATTTAATAAAAAAGTAATCAAAAGCACATGATATACAAATAAAATTTACCATCTTTTCAAGGTTTGTTCCACTTCAAGGATGACGCTCTGAATGTTCATATAAGCCGTGGAAATTTGTTACCGCACTATGAATAACCCCCCAACGACAACCCAAGGCAATGGCATTTCTGGTCATATCGCAATGATCACCCATGTTCTCTCTCCAAGATTTAAAGATACGGTTCGACACTGTATCGAATTTGTGATTATTACCAATAATTGAATCAACTAAAATCGCTAGCCATGCCTTTGTTAGGGCAATATCTTTATCGGCGTTCCAATTTCGACGCAAAGCAATGGATTCTGTTGAATGGGATTTTTTGGAGGATTTTCCTATTATTTTCTTTTTGATACCTTTGGATGAATATGGAGTTTGATTTTCAAATGGAAGGTTGGGAGCATTCATTAGACACTGGAAATAGAATACAAATAGAAATTGTTGTTGAACATGTGTAGAAAATGGATCACTATTTGAATTGAATGGAAAAGTTGGTTGAAACTCTAAGTTAAATGGACTGAATTTGTTTGCAAATTGGTTAACTTGAATAAATGAATTAGGTAGAGGAATAGGGGCCGATTGATGACATTGAGACGAGTTGGAAGAACATTGAGAGTTGGCCGAGTCACTTAAATTTATATGTTCAATGTCAATATAAGATTGTTGGGCATATGATTTGATAGGAGAATCTTGAGAATCCATTAGTCGTTGATCTGAAATTAATATTACAATTACATATGAATACAACCATACAAATTATTTAATAAAATAATACTCATTTTTAATATGCTTTTGCAAAGATACATTCAAAACATAAATTAAAATAATTACATTCTTATTATAGGCCCTTAAGATCTCACAGTTTATATTATATATGGAGAATACAACCTAGCTTAAAAAATAGGGGAAACCCTAAGAATGTAAAATTAACCCAAAAGCTTCTTATAGGAATTTTTTCACAGAGGAAATATGTAATAACAGGGGAAATACAGAGCAATGATTCTAGGAAATATTTAACAGGGAAAATATGGAGCAATAAAAAGTTGAACTTAAAACACTTATAGAATAGAAGAACACTGAGATTTCTTTACGAGATTGGAAATTGATGCATCCCTTTTGTTCATAGAATACGTAAGAGGGAATGGGATAAGATATAGATACATTTTGATCTGATTGTTTTTCTTTGAGAAAGGGAGGGAAAAAACTATTTTGCTGAGTTGGCCGATTTTTTAGCAGTGGAACATACCCTCTATATGTAGAGGATCATTCTCACAGTGTGTAATTGTTTTGCCATGTCAGATGCACAGACCCTTTCCACTACTGCGTTGGAGTGTGGTATTATAACCTCACATGGGTGAATCTCACATGTCACTTTATATCCTCTGGTTCAAAGCCTGCATTAGAGATGCTCTTGGTCCTGTGATACCCCCTCCCAAACCCTCCAATTCCTCCGATGCCCACCTGCTGACCTGGATAGAGCTCTCCGACTTTGTACCCCCCAGTCATCCATCTGCAACCACTCCGATCGGCCACCATTCCAACCCAGGCAGTTCTCCCACCTTTCTCTAGCTCCGATCCAGCCACCTACCCCATACATACTCCTACCTATCGTTGGCCCATTTTCGAACATTTCAACCCTCCTAAATCCAAGATTCGGCCTTACTACGTTATACACCCAAAACCATAACTCTCTATGAACCCTTGTTGCCCACCTTCGGCCTGACCAATGACCAAATCCAACCCTAAACCAACCACATCTGCCTAAACCTACCCGAACCATGAAGTATGAACCCTATACCTATTAACCCATACACCATTTAAACCCTCATTATGCCATACTCGATTTTTACCTGCCAAGATACCAAAAAAAATCAGAAATAAAAATTCACATATTCCAAATGACTTTTATACCTATTACCCAAAATACACCTGTTACCTCACAACTGTACTTGTGTTTACTCTTTAATTTACACTTACCTCAATACCCGAAATACTGAATTTAACTCCACACCTTTACCCTTCCAAATATACCCCATACCCACATATATCTTCCTATAAAAGCAATTGAGGAACCATTTGAAGAAAAAAGACACTCTAGAGAAGAAAGTAGATAGAGACTATAGGGTTAGAAATGAATTGTAGTGTTAAATAGTTATTTTATTTTTTTTAGATTTAATTAGAGAGTAATAAATATTAGTGAGAATTAATTTGAGTGTGAGAGATCTCATTTGATATTTGTTTAGACGTTCAAATTGAGAGTTGTAAACTTCATTGCAAGGGTTGGAGTTCAATTGCATTAAAAAAGATTTGGTTTGATTGTTCTCTTCTCTACTCTTCATATGTTTTTTTGCCTTTGTTCATTTGATTATCATGTTTCATATTATGTTACCCCTTTCAAGGGGTGGGATGAACCCTTGTTTAATGTTGTTGTAGTTTGTTAGTTTAATTATTTGTGATATCCCTTTGAACATTAACTTTTAACTTTCACTTTTCTATTTATGCCACTCCTTGCTCCCATCTGGTTTAATCTCTGCCCACATGGTCACATGTACAACTAGGTGATCGATATCCGTCTCTAGTAGGGAAGATATACTACCCTCTTTTTCCTAGTGCATCTGGAGAAGGAAGGAATTATCACAAATATGCTAAGCAGGTTCTACCAGTTCTATATCAATGGCATAGATATAAATGAGAGTTGAAGTGTGTATGAAACCAGTATTTAAGACGTTGACAATAATAAGATGATAATTCCATATTTATCAGGTTATAAAAGCATCAAAATTTTGGAACTCATAATTCCATATTAATTAGTCCGTTTAAGAAATAAGGTTTATTACCAGTTTATTTAGGATCATGTAAAGAAAGTCAAAGAGTTTTGAACTAATAATCCCATTCTTACTACTTCACTAAAGGGTATAAAAGTAGTTAAGCCATTAGTTAACTTATAATAAAAATCAGCCAACCCAAGACTTTTGGGGAAAAGTAACCTGCTATGCACATAATTAAAGTGGAACTCATACCTATGTAGGAATAATGGCTCTCAATCATCTGAGATCAATAGGCCAAGTAGAAAGTTTCGTAGGATAACACATTAGTTTACTTCCTAGTTAATACTGATGCTTATAGTGAAAATGGCACAAAGTATTAGGGTGAATTGAATCAATAAGGTATATGATATCGGTTATTAGACGAGAAGGGTTAAAATGGATCCTTATGTCTAAATACTGATGATAAATTCAAATACTAATGATACTTAACAAAATATATAGTATGGAAGTATAATATCATGCACACACTAAGAGTAAATGGGGTTATCACATAGTGATATAAATAGCAGTATTTCAAATACGCAAAGTATAATACTGCAAAAGTAGAAAAAACCTACTTGATTAGTATTCAGTTGGTTTGGTATCACGTGGGGATATTTGGAAGAACTGGGGCTTGATCTTTTGTTATACAATGTGTGGTATATAAGTATTTGGGAATCAGTCAGTTTTATATTAAAACTGTCTTTTTTTAAAGTTTCAGGGGCTTATTTATAATTATATTGGGACTTTAAAATATTGCACTTAAGCCCATCATTGAACTTTGGTGCAAGAGAGTTTTAATCTTATAATAGTTTGATGTATGTATGGACAAAGTTTAAGGATCAAACTCATAAGTTAGATAAGTTGATAGGGGTAATTTATAATTTTGGAAAGGTTTCTTTAAGTAAAAACCTTGTTTTCACATAACTTGAGCTAGGAATATCCAAACATAGTCTTATCTTATACCATTTTGATGAAAATTAAAATTTCTTGATTGGCCACGCGTCCTCACCCGCATGGTCAAGGTTTCTGAAAAAAGTCTTCATCTTCAACCTCTCAATTTTGACTTTTTAGGGTTTCAATTTTTGGCCGAGGTTTTCTCCTTCGTTGATATACCATTTGAGATAACTCCTTAACAAACTTAACGAGACACTCCGTCTACTTTAATCATGGGTGATCAATCCTTTATCAAAATAATCAGGAATCTCATTTGGTTCATTCTTAGCATCACTGTTGAAAAAACTTTTTAATTACCAACCACCTATGTTAAATTAAGACGGTACCAAATTTTATCTTTCAATTATATAACAACATGCCAAAATTTAAAATAAATAAAACAAACCATCCATATAGTAAGAGTCTGAACAATCGCACGACGGATATATAAATAAATAAGACCGAATAAACCATCGGTTCCTAAGATAATCCAAATACAAGTCTGAAACAATAAAACGAAATCTGAATAAAATTTAATAAATATACAGAATAACTAAATAGTCTGAAGGGACAACATGCCCAATTGAAATGCTGAAGAATCTCCTATCTAGAATAAATGAATAGAAGCTTCTAAAGAAACTCCTGTAAGCCTCTACAAATGCTGCAGCTAGGCATCCCTAGATGGAGTCATCAAGCTTAGCGTCCTCATGGCTGGACAACTGAAAGGTTTTGAAGATATTTTGGCATGGGTCAAAGCCCAAGAAAACAGTTTGAAAATATTTTGCAAGTGTTTAAATCATAGATTAAATCAGTTATTTATTACACATCTATATTCCACATACACTCTCTTGAGATTCTCACCTCTCAACTAATGTGCATGCCCAACGTATTCTATCTAGCTATGATACCCTTCCTAACTAGATAACATATCTGAATAATCTTTATAAGTCTAGTTCACTCGTATGACCCATACGACACACTATCACAGTCTCAATAATATTTTTTTTATCCACATATTATTATTTAGTTAATTAATTAAGTTTCTATGCTTAAATACTTTTAGATGTACACAATCTATCAGTTCTACTATCACACATAAGTATATATATCACACTTGTATATATTTAACACACCTATAATATATACGACTATAGCGTCCCCAGAATGGCCCCTCGTAATGCTGTCATACTCTGCTATCAAGTCCATGTACCCGTCGTACCAAATCAAGGACTATTGGTTCAACATGTCTCCTCGAACCCAAAAACCAATGAATACACACTGGAGGTGAACATGGTTCTAAGACTTTGGGATGCGCACATACCTAACGTACCTAAACGACACGCCGTTCCCACTAATACATGTCACATAATGAGCCGCCCTAATTTCGATGCTCTGGGGTACAAATTCAGACCTCACTGGAATCGTCAGGTGGGATTTCCCTCTGCGCCTAAATCTCTTGATAACAGGCAGCGTACGTATGTTCACACATATAATCAAATCTTAACTATAGGTATTCACGCAATCTATATACATATTATTCAGTAGGTATACACACAACCTAATCATGTAGGTCCGTATGTAGTATATCTCTCTCTCTCATACTCAACGTACTAAAATAAGTTTTACATATTATTTATTTCATGAAATATCCAGGCATCACGCACTACCGAAAGGGTACCATCTATCCCTTCGTAAATTCAGTAGTCAAAACATCTCTATACTACTAATTTGTATCTTAGGTTATCTTTTTACCCTTCCCGTAAACTAAATCAAAATTTTCAATTCAACCCTCACTCGGTTACGCATTATGGGTTCACATCTTAATTTCCTCTCATCAAGAGTCATCGAGTCTAAATTTTGTACCTACTAACATTCCCTAGTCTTTGTACCATCATTAAACCTATCCCCAAAGTTTTCCATAATTATTTTCCTTAAGAAATTACACAACAAAATTTCTGGAAATGACAGGTACCCCGAACCGGTTCGAGGGTACTGCCAAATCAGTTTGGAGGTCGAATCGGTTCTGGGTGGTCACCAAACCGATTCGAAGCACCTGTTTCTCATTCTTCTCCACTATTACAACTTTCACCATTTTAACCCACAATTCCTTAATGTAATCATCCCAAACTCCACTATAATTTGTCCCAACATTATATAAAAGTATATACAAAAATTCTAATGGATCTTTATCATCAAAACATCATTAAATCCCAAAATTCTCAAGATTTTTTAAAGGTTTTTCTACCCCAACTCATGTTCTTCATGCAAAATCAACATTTTCCCTAGATTTTGTCCATAAGATTTACACATATAATTTGATTTCATGTCCTCTACATATGTGGATCCATTCTACATAAAATTATATCCCAGTACTTGAGTTTTCTTCACTTAAACCTCAAGGCACAATTAAAATCATGATATTATAATCCCTACACTACATGGGTATTACAACAAAATTAAAAACATGCAAGATAAAAACTTGCCTTAATTTGTAGATCTGATTTTGTTTCTAATGTGATGAAAGTGCTCCTCCCTTGCTTTTGATCATGAATCCACCAACAAGTGAGGTTGAATCAAGATTTTGTATCTCCAAACTCTCTTTTCTTCCTCTCTAATGGCCTCTCCTCTCTTATCCTTTGATTCTTAGGGTTTTAGGTTTGTAATTCTATTGCCTCAATTACCTAACCTTAGGTTTATTATCCTAATTCCCGAAATTGGGGTAACAGGCGAAGCCCAAGTGACCCGAACACTCCCATGTGGGCTCGATTATGACTAAAAAGGTCCCGTAACCCAATTGTAACCCCCGAGTATACTATTTTGACTATCTCGATCCATTCGAAGTCAACCATGACCTTGAAGTCACTAGACGAGTCACTTTACAATAAAGTCCTATCCTTTCCCGCAATTAGTCTACATATGGCTCCCGATTGAGATATAATGCTGCACATCACTATCGCTCGCTAGGACGTAAAATAATTATTTACTATTTACTTAGTAATCGTATTACCCAAATATTAACCATTAACTCTTTCGATTAATATTTTTAATTCACACATAATAACAAATTCAATTAAATTATGGCACACGTGTAATTTAAAAAATTGCCTGAATTAATTAAATATTAAATGCTCAGAAATACGAAGTGTTACATACTTCCCCCCGTATAAAGAAATTTTGACCTCGAAATTAGGACGTACTTGTGGTGAGTAACTCTGGATACTTCTCACGCATGTCGTCCTCCCTCACTCGCATCAACTCGTAAACATTGTGGTGCCCCCACTGAACTGTAACCATGTGTACCACGTTAGAAGAAACTTACGCTCACTATGATCAAATATTGCCACTGGTCTCTCCTCATACGAGATATCTGGTTGTAAGTCAATCTCCTCTAATGGAACAAGCCAAAAATGTCTCTCGCTCCATCGATACCTCTTCAGGGATGACACATGGATCACGCCGTGAGTTCACTGTAAGTGTTCCGGTAGTCCCAGCCTATATGCCACTGGTCCTAACCTCTTTAAAATAAAAAACGGTCCCACATATCTCGGTGCTAACTTCCACTTCTCATTGAACCTCATGACCCCCTTCATGGGAGACACTCGCACCATAACCTGGTCAACAACCTCAAACTCTATGTGCCTCTTGTCTGCATCAGTGTAACTCTTCTACCTGTATTGAGCTATATGGATGCACCCTCGAACCAACTCAATCTTGGCAGTGGTGTCTTGAATCATCTCTGGCCCCAATAACTTGTTATCCCCCACCTCTAACCAGCAAGCGGGCGAACAATAAGGCCAACCGTATAATGCCTCAAATGGTGCCATGCCGATAGTGAACTAATAGGAGTTATTATACGCAAACTCCACCAAAGGAAGATACTGCTCCAATACTCCCCAAAAGTGAAGTACGCACATCCACAGCATATCCTCAAGCATCTGATTAACTCTCCCCATCTGACCATATGTCTATGGGTGATGCATTGTACTCAACTGTAAATCCGTGCCCATGGCCTCCTGAAAACTATGGAAAACATGGGACACAAAGATCTTGTTCTGATCGGGCACAGTATTAATCGGAACTCCATGTAGCTGTACAATCTTAGCAATAAACAATTGTGCATACTGTCTCATATCAAAATACGTGAGAACTGGTCAAAAGTGGTCCACCTTACTCAACCGATCCACTATCACCCAAATGGAGCCGTGACTTCACTGAGATAAAGATAACCTAGTAATGAAATCTATGGAGATGCTCTCCCACCACTACATCGAAATATCTAGTGGTTTTAACATCCTTATCGGTATCTAGTGGTATACCTTCACTAGATGGAAAGTATCACACTTCAAGACAAACTTTGCTATATCCCATTTCATCCCCGACCACCAATACTGCCTGTGCATATCTTGGTACATCTTATCCCAATCGAGATGTATCACAAATTTGGACCCGTGAGACTCTAACATCACTGCATGTCTCAAATCCTCACCCTATAGAACTACGAGTCACCTATTAAAATGCAAACCACCCTCTGAACTGATCGAGTACGACTCGGCCCCATGAGCTAGTAATTGGCGAACTCTGTCCTGGTAATACTTATCCCTACCTGTGCTTTCACCACCCTCATAATAATCTCAGGCATGACAGCTAATACGGACATGCAAGCTCTTCAAACCTTATCATTGTGTCGAAGCTCTCTTCACTTCGCCTTCCAAACCTCCGCTATCTCCCCTACATGCAGTTGGCTCAACGCATATGCCACCACATTAGCCTTCCTAGGATGATACTAAATATCAAACTGGTATTCCTTTACAAACTCCAACCATCTCCAATATCTCATATTCAGATCCTTCTATGTGAAAATATACTGAAGAGATTTATGGTCCGTGAATAAAGTAAATTGCTCGCCCAATAGATAGTGCCTCTAAATCCTCAAGGCAAAAAAAACTGCGGCTAACTCCAAGTCATGCATGGGGTAGTTCCTCTCGTGGGGCTTAAGCCTGCGAGATGCATAAGCTATAGCCCTCTTCTCCTACTATAATATAACCCAAGTACCTGCAAGGATGCATCAGTATATAAAAAGTACTCCACTCTTCCCCTAGACATTGCAACTACGGGTGCTGAGTTTAATTTTTCCTTGAGATCATCAATGGATAACTGATAATGGTTATCCCAAACAAACGACACCCTTTTGCGAGTTAGATTCGTCAGCGGACCCGGAATATTTGAGAAACCCCAAATGAAACGTTTATAGTATCTGGACAACGCCAAAAAACTATGAACCTCAGTCGGTGTCGTGGGATATCCCCACTCCCTCACTACTGATACCTTACTTGGATCAACTTCTATACCCCTGTTAGACACAATGTGGCGCAGAAACTGCGCCTCTTAGAGCCAAACCCCACATATCTCAAAATTGGCATACAACTGGTGATACTATAGTGTCTGTAAAACCACTCGTAAATACTCAACATGATCATCCTATGTGTGAGAGTAAACCAGAATATCATCAATGAACACGATCACAAATTAGTCACGAAACTTTCTAAAAACTCAGTTCATCAAATCCATAAATACTGTTGGTGCATTGGTGAGCCCAAATGGCATCACCGTAAACTCGTACGACCCATACCGTATTAAAAAAATATTCTTAGGAACTTCCTCCTCTATGATGTGCAACTGATGATAACCGAACCTCAGATCTATCTTAGAGAAGTAAGCTTCTCCCCTTAGCTAGTTGAATAGGCAATCGATCCAAGGCAGTGGATACCTTTTATCGAATCGTGACCTTATTCAACTTTCTGTATTCGATACATAATCGAAGATATCCATCCCTCTTCTTGGCGAATAACACCGGCGCACCCCACATCGAAGTACTCAATTTGATGAAACCCTACCCCAGGAGATGCTAAATTTTCTCCCTTAATTCCATCATCTCAGATGGGGCCATACGATAAGGCACTCAGGATATAGGCCTCGTACCTGACGCTAGGTCAATAACAAGCTCAATTTCCTGGTTAGGCGACATCCCGGGTATCTCCTGAAATGCATCCTCAAACTATCTCACCAATGGAATCGAGTCTAACAAAATAACCTCATCATGTGAGGTCTCCTTTTTAATGTAATATAAATATGTTCTCGACCCTCCCTCAGGAAGAGGCATCACCACTAAGAACATCTCCTATCCTAGAATTGAGAACACGATAGTCCTCCCAAAATAATCCTCCATCGCTTAATAGCCAACTAACCAATCCATATCCAAAATAACATCATACCCTTCCATATCTAACACAATAAGGTCTGCATCTAAACACAATCTACCCACATCAATATCCACACCCTGCAAATCGAATGTATTAGCGCACTATCGAACGGTGACTCCACACACATAAGAAGACTACTGGATGTCTCTAATAGGTCGACAACTCGTGCAAATCTAGTCTCTATAAAAGAGTGTGATGCCCGAGTATAAAAAAGAATCCCACTCTCAAGTTCGTGAATAAGAAACGTATCCTCTACTGCTGGTGATGCCTATGGGGCCTATTGTATGATGGCATCTCGGGCGTTATAAACACGTTCATACTGTAATTACCCCTACTATGGTGGGGCTGGTGCTGCATGTGTCCTCTATGACTGCTACTTCTATGGGTACACTACTGCTGCGGTACTCTACCCTATTGTGGGAAATCCCTCCTCTTGTGGTACATCTGTCCACAAATAAAGCACTGGCCTGGAAATTCCCTATGTCTCTAGCCCTGATGACCTTGGTGTTGCTGACCCTGCTGCTGGCCTTGATGGCCTCGACCCTATTGGCCTCCTCCATTGTTACCTTGGCCCTGAGGGACCTTCTGCTGCTGAGGACCCTTCTGTCCCTACCTGTAACCTCCATCGGGTCGATATCACCTAGATCTAAACCTCTTGTCCTGATCCCCCTGTTGGAAATCTTGCCCCTGATGTCTGCCTGACTGCTGCTACTGCTGTGGTGCTCCACTAGCACTACTCCTTCCTGCCTTGCCCGGATGTACAGACTCACCTCCTCTCTTACTTTCCTTCACATGGAAACGATGATCCTAACAGTTTAAGAGTGAGGCATTGATGATATTTGTATAAGTCTCCAATGCAGGTTTCCAATTAAGTACTTCCTGATCCTCCAGGCTAGTCCATCTATAAACTTCACCTTCTTCCTTTCCTCATTGTTCACTTTGTCTGGCATAAAATTTTCCAAACGAGTGAACCCCTCTCCGTACTCAGCTACTGAGAGGTTTCCATGGGTCACCTCACTGAACCTCTTCCGCATCTCTGTCTCAACTGCTGGCAAAAAGTATTTGCGATCAAACTGCACCAGAACTCTACAATAGACATTGTGTCCCTTTCCTCAATGGTGGTGATCGACTCCCGCCACTCTCACGTCGCTTTGATAAATCTGAATGTGTCCAATATCTTCTTCTGCACGTCGCTGCAGTCGATAGTGCGCAGGTGATGCTGTATATATTTCTTCTACTGGCATGCCGCAATCACGTCTGAAGTCCCCTGAAACTCTGGTGGGTAGACCTTTTGAAAAGCCTCCTTAACCTTCAGCCACCCTAACGGCCCCAGGTGGGACGGGACAACTGGAGCCACTAGCTCTAGTGGTTGTTAGGCCTATGAAAAATGGATAGCTATGGCAATCATATCCGCATTAACTTATCGCCGCATTAACTTCTTGCGCCACTATTGCTACCACCTCTACTGCTGACACTGTCCCCTGTGGTGCATGTGGCTCCTGCTGAGCCTCCCTCACATTATCCCTAGCCGCTGCTCTCACCGTTCGTCCTCTCCTGGGTGGCATCCAAAAATAGAGCGAATTGTATGAGTTCACAGTTAATAAAAATATAACAATAGAAGAATGTAATCTCAAATGCGTAATCATGAATGCAGCAGTCCTAATAATAGGGCTTTATGTCAAAGAACTCTCTGATGAAATTGTAGTAAGCCGTACAGATCCTATGGACACTATATCCTTATGCTCTGACTGTGACTTCCCGCCTATTTTAATCACGGGTGATTAGTCCTTTATCAAAATAATCAGGAATCTCATTTGGTTCATTCTTAGCATCACCGTCGAAAAAACTTTTTAATTATTAACCACCTATGTTAAATTAAGCTGATGCTAAATTTTATCTTTCAATTATATAACAACATGCGGAAATTTAAAATATATAAACAAGACCATAAACATAATAATAGTAAGAACAATCACATGACAGATATTTAAATAAATAAGACCGAATAAACCATTGGTTCCTAAGATGAATCCAAATACAAGTCTGAAACAATAAAACTGAATCTGAATAAAATCTGATAAATAAACTGAATAACTAAATAGTCTAAAGGGAAAACATGCCCAACTGAAAAACTGTAGAATCTCCTATCTATAATGAATGAACAAAAGTGTCTAATGCAACTCCTTCAAGCCTCCACAAGTGCTGCAGCTACGCATATCTGGATGGAGTCATCAAGCTTGGCATCCATGTGGCTGGATAACTAAAATGTTTTGAAAATATTTTGACACGGGTCAGAGCCTAAGAAAATAATTTGAAAATATTTTACAAGTGTTTAAATCATATATTAAACTAGTTATTTATTACACATGTAAATTCCATATACACTCTCTTTAGATCCTCACCTCTAACCTATTGTGCACGCCTATCGTATTCTATCTAGCTATGATACCCTTACCAACTAGATAACATAACTAAATAATCTCGATAAGCTTATTACCCATACGACATGCTATCACAGCCCCAATAATAAATTATATATCCACGTAATATTATTGAGTCAATTAATTAAGTTTATTTACTTAAATACTTTTAGATGTACACAATCTATCAGTTCTACTATCACACATAAGTAGATATATCATACTTGTATATATTTATCACACCTATAATATATACAATAATAACATCCTCGAAATGGCCCCTCGTGATACTGGCATCCTTTGCTATCAAGTCCATGTACTTCTGTTTAGGCACATATTCTTCACATTTATCCCTTTAATTTCAGTATTTTTATGATCCCGTGCAGTGTAAGTAGCTTGGATTTGTCTCAAATGTATTCTACTAACCTTTTTTGGCAAGTATTTCTTGTTTTGTGTATTTCTCATGTGTTTTATAGGTATTTCATGCAAGTTAGTGCGAAGGAGAACGCAAAACAGTGAAAGAAACCTAGAAATGGAGAGTTGAAGGGCATTTTCGTAATTTTGCAGCCTTAGTCCGGAGGTGGGGCCAACTAGAAAGTTGAAGAGCTCTAAATTACAAGAATATTGGAAAAAACGGCACCTCAATCCGAGCTACGGTGAAAAAGTTACGATGTTTTGAAGTTGCGGGATAATGAAGAGTCTAGATGTGCGGATTTCTGACATTAATTATGCATTTAATGCAGTGCAACTCTTGGAAAACTTGTTCCACAAGCACTATTGGTTGTCAATTTCGAGATTTTGTGCTATAAAAGCCCATGACCTACATCATTTGAGAGGAGGCTAGAGAGAGGCTAGGGTTAGAAATTTTAGAGAGAGTTTTTAGATCAGATTTTTAGATCAAATTTCCATTTCCTTCAAGATTTGCATGAACCCTAGTTGTATTCTGAATCTCAATTCCGTTTTTGTGCTGAATTCAAGTAATATCATTCTATTCTCTTTTGTTTAATTTCTGCAAATTTCTTACAATGTTCTGCAATTTCATAGTTTCATATGTGAATTTATTTTTCAACCAAATCATGAGTAGCTAATTTCTCAAGGATTGGGGTACATGAACTCAATCCTAATACAAATTATTCGTATGGAAAATTAGAAAATAAATGAAAATGTTTGTTGAATCGTGAATGAAAATCATATATGCATTGTCATATCTTTTAATCTCTCTTGCCCTAGGTACTTGGGATGTTTAAGAATGCTTTGTATGTATAATTTGTCGTTCACCACCTTATATTGATCTTTGATTTCATATGATGCGGTCTTGAACCTCATATATGTAATGCTTAGTGATGATAAGGACTGGATTTAATCAAGAATTTTGATTTATAATTTTAATATTCTAAAGAATAATTTGTTAAGGATTGAGGGATTGTACCCTACCCTAATTTTCTCTAAATTGTTAAACCCGAATTTTGCTGTTAATTTCCAATTGTTTTTCATAAGTAAATTTTTAGAAATTTTCCCAAAAAAATCAATCATCTTTTTATTTCTTTCAAGAAATCATTTCAAGGTTTGGTAATTTTTCTTGTTATTGTTTGGCAATTTTGATCCCTGTGGAGACGATCCCTACTTACCGGGTTATTACTTGAGCGACAAGGCTTGCACTTGAGCCTAGATAAATACGCACTTTTGAGACAAATATTAAGTCGCGTCAACTTCTCGTACCAAATCAAGGACTATTGGTTCAGCATGTCTCCTAGAACCCAAAAATCAATGAACACACACTGGAAGCGAATATTGTTCTAAGTCTTTGAGATATGAGCATACCTAACATACCCATATGACACGCCGATCCCACCAAAACATGTCATATAGTGAGACGCCCTAAGTTCTATGCTCCGGGGGCACAAATTCAGACCTCACTAGAATTGTCAAGGTGGGATCTCCCTCTACGTGAAAACCTCGTAATAACTGGTGGTGTTGGTATGTTCACACATAATAAAATATCAACTATAGGTATTCACATAACATATATACATATTATTCAGTAGGTATACACACAACCCAATCATATAAGTCCGTACATAGTATATATCTCTCTCATACTTAATGTAATAAAATAATTCTTACATATTATTTATTTCATGAAATATCTGGGCATCACGCACTACCCAAAGGGTCCCATCTATCCCTTATGTAAATTCAGTAGTCAAAACATCTCGATATTACTAATTTGTATCTTAGGTTATCGTTTTAGCCTTCCCGTAACCCAAATCTAACTTTCCAATTCAAGTCTCACTCGATTACTCATTATTGATTCACATGTTAATTTCCTCTCATTAAGGGTCACCGAGTCTAAATTTTGTACCTACTGACCTTTCCTAGTCTTTGTACAATCATTAAAATTTCCCCCAAAGTTTCCCATAATTATTTTTCGTAAGAAACTACATAATAATTTTTTTGGAAATGACAGATACCCTGAACTGGTTCGAGGGTAATGCCAAATCGATTTGGAGGTCGAACCGATTCTGAATGGTCACCGAACCGGTTCGAACCACCTGTTTCTCTTTCTTCTCCAATGTAACAACTTTCACTATTTTAACCAACAATTCCTTCATGCAATCATCCCAAACTCCACTATAGTTTGTCCCAACATTATAATAGTGTCTATACATAAATTCTAACGAATCTTTATCATCAAAACATCATTAAATCCTAAAATTCTTAAGATTTATTTAAGTTTTTTCTACCAAAAAATCCTAGTTCATGTTCTTCATGCAAAATCAACTTTTCCCCCAAATTTCTTCCATAATATTTACACATATAATCTGATTTCGCCGCTTTTACATACGTGGATCCATTCTACATGCAATCCTATCCCAATTCATGAGTTTTATTCACTTAAACCTCAAGAACACAATTAAAATTATGATATTATAATCCCTACATTACATGGGAATTATAAATAAATTAAAAACATGCAAGATAAACACTTGCCTTTAATTTTCAGGTTTGATTTTGTTTCTAAGGTGATAAAAGTGCTCCTCCCTTGCTTTCGATCAGGAATCCGACAACAATTGAGGATGAATCAAGACTTTGGACCTCCAAACTCTCTTTTATTCCTCTATGATGGATTCTCATTTATTCTCCTTTTATTCTTAGGGTTTTAGGTTTGTAATGCTGCTTCCCCAATTACCTAACTTTGGGTTTATAATCCTAATTCCCGAAATTAGGTTAACGGGCCAAGACCAAGTGACTCGAACACTCCCATGTGGTCTCGGTTATGACTAAAAAGGCCCTGGAACCCAATTACAATGCCGGGTACACTACTCCGATTATTTCGACCCATTCAGAGTCAATCGTGACCTCGAAATGTCCATCCGAGTCACTCTAGTCCTGTTTCGACCCCCAATTAGTCTACATGCGGCTCTAGGTTGGGATATAATACTGCCACACCACTATCGCTCGCTAGGAAGTAAACTAATTATTTACTATTCACTTAGTAATCTTATTCCACAAACATTGACCATTAACTATCTCAATCAATATTTTTTAATTCAAACGTAATAATTAATTAAATTAAATTATGGTACACGTGTAATTTGTAAAAAAAATACCCGAATTAGTTAAATATTAAATGCTAAAAAATATGAGGAGTTGCACTTAACCTAATTTTTCATGAGGAATTCAAATATATAAGTTTTATGGATTGACATTCAGTATAACACAAGTTCTAAAACTGTGTTTTTTCTGAAAATTTTACCCGATCTTCGTGGATTTCTAGAGTATGATTAGGTCTGTTATGAATTGGGTTTGGTTTCTGCTATATGTGGGAGTAATTTGGTTATGATTTCAAGAATTAAGATGGATTGTACATAGAGAATTTTGAATTTGTAGGTTTCGAGTTCAGAAAACACTTTTAATTAATTTGAGATCTATATGAACATTCATGAATTTTAACCATTACATTCGAGATCCTTAGGTTTATATTGAAGTTATATATGGCTTCAAATCAAAGGTTAAGGCAATATATCGAGTTCCACCATTAAAGATCAAGCTTTAATGGTGTTCCTACTGATTTTTACTATCCTAGGCCATTCTACATGTAAAAGCTTGCATATTATGAGTGTTTTAACTATATTAACTATGCAAAAAACTACTAAAATTGAAGGAATTGAAAATGAAGCATAAAATGATAAGATACCTGAATTGAGTAAAATTTCGAGATTTGAAACTGAATCATGGGGTGAGTTTTTACTGCTCGAGTTGAGGGGTATTTATACTACTTCATGAGAGGATTTGATTGGAGCTAAAGGGAGGTGGATTTGAACTAGTTTAGGTGAGGTTTTAGTTATGGGTAACTGGGTTTCACATGGGTTCATGGGGGTTTTCATATGGTTTTAACTTCTTATGTTGATGTGGGGCAGCATGTGGACAGGGGTTGAAGTATAATTCAAGATGGTTTTGAATTTAGTCCTTCGTTTTTTGTATATTTACTTTTATATCCCTAAAAGTAAACTTTGTGTAAAGTATAAGGGTATTTTGGTAATTTCAAAAGGTTTCCAGGGTTAAAATTTCAATTTTATGTTACTTGAGGTCTAAAGGATTAATTTGATGTAAGGTTGGGGTTTAAGGGTTAAATATATCTCCAGTTATCTTACTTTGAAAATTTTAGGGGCTCTTTTATAATTTACTGATACTTCAAGGGGTCTAAGTTAATTAACAGAGTTGAAGATTTTTAAACTTAGCTTCTTTCCTCTTTAGAAGACTTTTGATTTTACACATCTTATGAGGGTTTAAATCAAGGTCGTAAGTAGACTAGGGTTTAAAAAAATTCCCGGTTCTTACAGTAATTCCTGGGATTTTGATTAGCTTGTCTTATTTAACAACGGCATCTATGCAAAAACCCTATTATGAGGATAGACTTTACAATTCCATGGATGACTTTAAGAATGACAGCACGATCATACAAGTCATGGGCTGTGGGATAGTGAAATTGAAGTATTTTTTCAGAAGGGGTCCACGCGAAGTTTGGTCATATGGTTATGATGAAGGATGGGTGGATGCCCCCTTAATTAAGATGAAGCTAAACATGTGGCCTACAAGCATGGGCGGCTGATTGCCCTAGCTATCATGAAGGTTCCTAAAAACTCCTATCTTTGGTACTGGTATTAAGTAGAGTGCCCTGCTTACAGTCATACCCCAATTTAGAGTGATGAAAGTTAGATTCCTCTTGATGTCGTACCCCTATAGTTAACGAAGGATTACTTATTAACTCATTATAGTGACATGAGTTTCAGCTTAATCCCTACGATAGACGAAGAGTTAAAATTTCCAAGCTGATAACTCGCTAGATATGATGGATCCGTGACATGATTATGTATATTCATTTTGTAATTTGATTAGTATAGGTCTTTTGTAAAATGAATTTTCTATGAAACGATTAGTTAATTCCATGTTTTAATCTTCCCTATCTTATTATGCCAAGCATGTTTTTCTTATTTGCCTTACCTTTTTGATTGGTTCGCCACATAATCTTAGTCCTGGGTCAAACTATGGAGAAAATGCATCTGGTTTTAAGGTCATCCACCCATTTAGAATTTTATCTGACTAAATTCGGTACACTTAGTGCCAAGGGACGCCCCTTAGGTATATTCTTGCAAGGGAAATTCTTAATGCTTTCATGTTTTTTCATGACAAAACATGTAACCTTGAAGTTTTGATTAAGTGTAATTGTACCAAGGCATTCATGCCGATGACCAAACTTTTGATCGGACATAATAATTCATATATAAAAAAGAATTGGCCTGCCAATTGGAAAAATAATGAAGCTAATTGCATTGATTGAAATTAAAGTCTTCCAAGAAAAAGGCCTCAGAACTTGAAATAAATCTAAAAATGAAATATGAGAGAAATAAACTTGCTAGAAATAAAATTTCCTAAGATTTCCACATTCCAGGCCCTAGGGTTTCCTCTGCTCCCATTATTTCCAAATGGTAGGCTCCTTAAAGGTAATCGATAAAAATCCTGGATTTCCCAGTTAGGACCTAACTGGCCATTTAATGGATTCTTCGGGCTATCGAGCACTTTTCTGAGGACATAATCTACGACCTAGAACCTTCTTGGGTTAATGCCTTT
Organism: Sambucus nigra; assembly: GCA_949130495.1. Classification (NCBI taxonomy): domain Eukaryota; kingdom Viridiplantae; phylum Streptophyta; class Magnoliopsida; order Dipsacales; family Adoxaceae; genus Sambucus; species Sambucus nigra. The sequence continues at coordinate 207,556,502 of OX422217.1, forward strand.
ATTTTATTTCTTGGCCAACTATTGTTGGTAGGAAGATAGCTTGATTAAGGCTTGTTCAATTTTATTATGAGCTAGGTCTAGCTCAGTCATTATAATTTCCTCATTTAAGTCTTGGTCGACAATGGTTATCTTCATGGTTGGCAAGCCAGCTTCCAAATGGATCATGCTTTCCATCCCATAAAGTAAGGCGAATGGCGTTTCCCCAGTCGACCTTTTGGGCATAGTAGGGTATGCCCAGAAGACGTACAAAAGCTCGTCTGTAAGAACAGTTTTTTTAGTATTGTTAATATCATATCTTTAGGCTAGTTTGGTGTATCTCGTTACTAATCGTCACACACCGAGAATGTTTTATTTATTTGAATAAAAGATTTTTACCCAAAAGGGATTTTATTCCTAAAACTTGGCCTTTGTTGAATGCTTTGTTTATTTGATCTGTATTATCACATAGATGCATGTTTAGGATAAAAAGATAAAATCTGTTTAAAATTTGCTTCCGCATTTATAAATGATATAAGATCATAAATTATTTCGTCCCAACAAATTGGTATCAAAGAAGGTTTCACTAAGTTATTGTGTTTGATCTTGTTTAACTCCTGTTGGGTGGTTGTTTATTCATCTCTCATGTGCTTATTTTTTTGTCTCTCGATGAATTCTCATTTGAATTTGAAGTTTGCCGAAATAATTGAATTTTTTGAAAATCATTTTTAAAAACTATTCAAAATCAAAGAGATATAGTTCGTGAGAAGTTTGCTTCCTTGCACCATGATTTTAGTACTTTAAAATTGTCCAAAATGGAGAGTGATGATAGAGTACTTGTTTTAAAAAAGGAATTAAAGGACATGAAAAATTCTAGGGTTTGTGTTTGTGCTAATGAATGTTTTGATTAATGATTTCAAGGCACTTGAGAAGACTCTAAAGGATAAATTTTCTTTATTTAGGGGGAGCGTGATAACCTTATAGGAATAATTGAAAATTTAAAGGAGTCCCTAAAATTGGAAGAGTCAATTTATTTGCTTGAGTATAAAATTTTGATCTTAAAAGATGATTTAACAGAATCGAGTAGTGTTGGTAGTAATGGTAATGGCTCACATTTTTCTATTATTTCGAGTGCTAAAGCCAAAATCATAGTTTGTTTTTGAGGGTCAACTAAAACGAAGGACATTAGAAAAGGTCAAACCACAAGTAACATTCCTCCCATTTACACATGTTCAAATTGTGGTAGGAAAGGTCACCTTAGATATTTTTGTTATGATCTTAGTAGAGGTCATAGGAAGTTTAAGGATAGTGTCTCGTCGGTTACCATAACCCCTAGAATTAGGTATTCACCTATTTGGATTAAGAAATCTATTTTGGAGGCGCTAAATGTTAGATTGGTTGATTTTCACATGCTTACACATGATGCTTCACATGTTATTTCATATCATTGATTGTTTTCATGGTTTGTTTGTCATACAATGTTTGTGCTTCATGATATATACTTTCTAGTGTCATGACTTGTGTACTTTTTATATTATATTTTTCTTTTATTGAGTCATATTTGAAAAATACAAAAAAAAATTTGGTTATATATATTTTTTAAAAATACAAAAAGAGTTTGTTTTTGAAAACTATTTTGAAAAATTCAAAGACTTTTGTTTTTTGTGTATTTTAATTTTACACATTGGGGTCGCATACTGTTGTATTTGAATCCAACTCATTCCCCAATTTCCACGTGGCTAGGACATTTGGTTATGACTTTAAATGCTTAGATTGATCTTAATCATGTTTATGGAGTTATTTCGAAAACTGACTTGCTTTATGGATTCAACTTTGTTTATGCCTCCACACACACATGCACGAGCTTATTGGATTTTGACTTCATGATGTATATTTGATCTTAGTGAGATGTTCTCCTATCAATTTTTTCATCAATATGTTTATTTGACTATGGAGGATTTGTGCATGTAAGAACCGTTTCCCGTGAGATTTTATTTATTAATGAAAAAATAATGAGTGTACACAGGAAAGGGCTGTGAGAGTTTAATGAACTCGTCGTGAAAGCCACCCTTTAAAAAGAGCCTAAGAAAAATTTAAGGCAATAAAAAGAAAAATATGACGAAAAGGGGTCAAATAGTTTAGTTTGAAATGATCATTCAAAAGAAAAGAATATAATAGACAAATATGATCATGTTTATATTTTGAGGGTGTTTGGATGGAAATAATAAAGGGGTTTGCACAATGATAATGAATCCTAGTTATGCTTATTTTGTCATGATGCTATTGATGTGTAGAATCATTAATACTCTAGGCTTGTGTGCATTGTTCTTGTTTTGTTCATTAATTTCAACTTTATTTGTCACTTGATGCTAAAGCTTAGTTTGATAATGTTTTGTAGTTAATTAGAACTTCTTGAACATATTTGAATGTTTGCGTTATAATTCTTTTGCTACTAGTTTACACCCATTCATTCCATCCCACATGTTTAGACACATCGATACTATGCTAGTGTATAAAGATTATGTGTATGTATCATGTTTGGTGGTCGTTTATATCTATATATGTGTGACAAATTTTCTTTGATATATTTTGCATATATTACATATGGTATTGTATGATATTTTTGTAAGTTTTATTGAAAAATTTTAAAAATAGTTGGTTGTGTTTGTCTTTGAGATGCTCATTACACATGGTTGTTTTATATCATTTTGTGATGATATCTTATATTATATTTTGCGTGATGCTTGGTATTTCATGTTTATGTTTCTACTTCTTTGCTTATTTGTCCATTTCGGATAAAAACAAAGGGGGGGGGGGGGGGGTGGGAGAGAGCAAATTAAAATGAGTTTGATTTATGGGGGAGTATTTATTTATGAGTTTTACTTTATTTCATACTCGATGCATCACGAGGGTATATTTTTTTGTCTCATGTGTGTAGGTAATTAAAGCGGAATTCAAGACACACGGATGAAGACAAATTTTGTGGAAGTTTGGGAAGAAGGAGAAGTTTAAAGACAAAGAGACTTATGCCATTCCGTTATAGGGTTATGAAGGGTGTTAGTATTTTTATCAGGGGAGATTTTGATTTTAATTTAGTGTTCAGTCCTGTTTGTTTGCTTTGTACCGGAATAGACAAAGGGGGAGATTTGTAAGAACAATTTTTCTAGGATTATTTATAGCATAGCTTTAGGCTAGTTTGACGTATCCCATTACAAATTGTTACGGACTGAGAAGGCGAATCAAACTCAATTATCTCGAAGATTGAAGACTTTCCAACATCCCGATAAGGTATAAAACGATTTATAGTTTGAATTAATTTACAGAATTATATTCTGGGATGTTTATTTTTTCAAAAGATGAACATGAACATGAACTTTTATTTTCGAAAAATATGTGTTCTAATTTTTTAGTAGGCGAAATTTAAAAAAAAAAGAATTTTTCGTTAAGTCATTCAAACGACATTCCAATATCGTTCAAATGACATCAGCATGTCGTTGAGTCCCTATTTTGAAAGGTTACTTCTAATGTGAGTTTATTTAGGTTGTTAAAGGCGAAATGAAATCTCATTCGAACGACATGATTATGTCGTTAGAACGACCGTTTAATCTTGTCCGAATGTCGCGCCGCCTTAAGTTTTGTATAAATACCTGTTTCATGATCAAAACGTTTAAGACTTTTTCCAGGTTCGATCCTGCTTAACTTTTGCGAAATTTCTTCACTTTTTGTGTTGAAAAAAACCTGTTTTATTCACAACAAAAAATCCTTGATTATTATTCTTGTGAATTAGTTTATAACCCTAGAAAGTTTTGTATCCTTAGAATACACCTTTTGTGGAGATGATCTCTATTGCTGACTTGTGATACCTACAAGAATTCACTGCTGAGGACGAAGGCTGAGGCTGACCGAGGGCTGTAGTCATGTGATTCTTGCGAGGATCATAGTTGTTGATTAGAGATTTACAAAGATTAACGCATTATGCTTGTGGCGATTATCAAGTAGTCTATAAGTCGGTTGTCTTGTAAATTTCTAAGTGAATAAAAGGTTTTAAATTGAAAGGGATTTTTTCCTGAAATTTGGCCTTTGTTGACTGCTTGGTTTATTTTATATGTTTTATCACATAGATGCATGTTTAGGATAAAAATATAAAATATGTTTAAAATTTGATTCCACATTTATAAGTTATATAAGTGCACGAATTATTTCGTCCCAACATCGTCCATCCAATCACCTTTTTCCTTCTCCAACCTCTTCTTCATACCGTCGAGCACTATCTTATTGGAAGCCTCATTCGACCTATTTCTTTGGGGGTAAGAAATCAAGATAAAGTAGTGCTTGATGCTATGGTTGTCACAGAAGTCTTGAAATGCCCCTCTTTCAAATTACGTGCCATTGTCTATGATGATCTTTCTTGGTACGAAAAAAAGGCTTATAATGTTTCTCCAGATAAATCTTATCATATCTATATCTTTGATGTTCTCCAATGGTTTGGATTTAGTCCACTTGGTGAAATAGTCTTGTAAGAGAAAGATTTTATAATTTCTAATAGTTTAGATATTTTGGCATATCCCATTACAACCCGAACAACCTACATCCGCATATGCTTCCACGCTCATTGAAGACGAGTTAGTGATCGAATAATATTACGATGTTTGAGCCGTTAAAACCGTCACGACACAATATAGAGGTATATGGCATTTAGCCTTTTACTTTCACTTAGTCAAATTTATTCTGGGATGTGTTCTTTTAAAACGAGGCATTTTTAAAATAGGATTTTAAAAAAAAATATTTATATTTTTCTAAGTTCGTTAGAACGAAAATTGCACCTTGTTAGAATGGGGATGGTTATCTCATTTGAACGACTTCTATAGTTGGTTTTAACCATATTTCTTTGTCCTTGGAATGAAATATTTAAGGTCGTTAGAATGAGCTTCTAACTAGCTTCAAATGTGGGGTCTCTGTTTGATAGAGCGGCACACGTTGGAAGTATGTTATAATCCCATTAAAATGAGATAGGCCTTTCGTTCGAATGATAATGGACCTCATTAAAATGAAACTATGGTTTTCTTATAACACTTTTGGCGGAAACAAATTCTTATAGCTATTCCAAAATTTTTCTCCTTTTCGTTTCATCAAAACTAGTTTTTGTTTTCCAAATAACTCACCCCTAGAATAATTTGTTATGTTTGTAAAACCCTAGTTCCATAAACAAACATCAAACCCTTGTAGAGAGCTATCTACGGCTGACATTTGTGGTGTTGTGACTCTACTGTCGAAGAAGAAAGGATTTCGTATCCCGAGGCTGATCGGTGGATACCGAGAGAAAGGATGCTTCCTATGGGTGGTGCTACACTGCATCACTTTTTGTTGAAGATTTTAAGATCTACACCACATTATACTTAGTGCATATCTAAGTAGTCTATAAATCGATTCGTGTATGTCAAATTCTTAAATAGTACTGAATTAAAAGGTTTTGCTCATAAGGGATTTTTCCTCAATTTTTCTTCTTGTTTGGTTTGATTTTTTATTTGGCATCCTTTAGCTTTGGACTTTATCTTGCAAGTTAACATAAATTTAATCAAGATAAAACTTTTCTAAAAAGTGGATCTTTGTGTGTGCGTGACCTAAGATGGAAGTGAATCCATATAACCCCTGCATTTTCAAATTGGTATCAGAGGAGGTTACACTAATATATTGTGTGATCTTTATTTTAGTATTATATGGATAATATGTATGATAGGATATTTTTTTTATGGGTGTAATTATGAAAATTGAAAATCTCAGAAGAGGTCGGCACTAAAGTCGATTGACGATCGAGTCTAGCATGTTTGTAAAAGAGGGTGGACACTACCCACTGTGAATAATGGCGATGTCATAAGTCTTAAACCCATCACTGCCTGAATTGATGATGATTGTAAATGGAATAATTTTAACTCCCGTAGCTTAATTAAAATTTCTGGTGTAGTCATTCCCCATGAGTTTCTTCATATTAAGATATGTACCACGTCTAAGAAAGTGTGGGATACCTTCTAACTCACTCACGCGGGTATCAACGCTGTGAAAGCCTTAAAGCTTCAAAATCTCACCACACAGTTTGAGACCACTACTATACTAGAGACTGAGACTTTTGATGAGTTTTATGCATGGTTATCTGATATAGTCAATTCTATCTTTAATTTGGGTGAGAGAATTCTGGAGACGAGACTGTGAAAAAGATTTTGAGAGCCCTGCCACCCCATTTTATCCCTAAAGTTGTGATCCTAAATTCTTTAGGAATTTTAGATACTCTTAGGTTAGAAGAACTCATAGGAGACCTTCAAACTTATGAAATTGATATGTACCCAAAACTTAAAAGAAAAAGTAAATAGGGATTACTTTGAAACCCAGTCTAAAAAGAAAAAGGAAAAGGTCTTTGATTCTGAGTTTGAGTTTGATTTTGAACTTGATGATCTTGCCTTGTTTGAGAAAAAATTAAAAACAATTCTCAAATTTAGCAAAAAAATTCTTCTAAAGAAAATAAGAGTTTTGAGAAAAATAAAAATGTCAATGAGACCAAGAACATTTATGAGGATGTGAGATGTTATAAATGTGAGGAAAACGGACACAAAACCTATGAGTGTACCACTAGGCTAAATAGAGAGGGCAAGGGCAAAGATGCCAATAAATTTGCTCTTAGCAATAGTGACATCTAGTCGACTAATTTCGGGGATGAATCAACGCATGAACCTAATTTTCATGCGTTCATGGACAATCACGTTAGTACTTCTAGTTCGTCCCACACCAGTGAGGACATTTCTAAACATAATAGTTTCGCCAATTTGTCAAACCATTCTGGAGAGATAAGAGTGATGAGGAGAATTTGAATGAGGGAGAAGGTGGACTTCAACGTGCCTATGGAGAAATTTACACGGAGTCTTTGAGAACCAAAAAGCAAAATAGAAGTTTGACTCTTAGGGTGTTTGATTTAGAGAATGAGGTGAAAGTTTTGAGAGAGTGTAAGGAGTTAGTGAGTCAACTCGAGAAGTTGAAAGTTACTTTGTATGAGCAATTGATTGTGGTTCATAAGGAAAATACCAATTTGACTAATATTATGGCTAGTCTTATGAGAGATCTTTAATCTTCATTAGACATTTACGAGAAACTTGAAGCTTATGTTTCCCAACTCGAGAAAGATAACGAACTTGCTTGGGAGGTTCAGATCACTATAGAGGACATATCCAAGAACATTGGAAAGATGTTCCTCGGTCCCGCATTAGGTTTTAACGAGAGGTAAGAAATAGGTTATGATGATCCATCCACTTCCAATGCCGCACTCGAACCGACTTTCGAGTTTGTGATGGATCCTTATGGTCCTTGACCTATTCCACTAAGGATACCTAAGCTACTAAGGGGAGCTTGACCTAGATGTTTTAATGAAGATAGACCCAAGCCTATCTATGTTTGTTCTCATTGCAAACAAGGAGGCCACCTTAGGGAATTTTTTTTTAGTTAGGGAGAGTTTCACACATACATGTTCCCCAATATTCTCCCGCATGAGTTGACACATGTGTTCCCGCACACGCTCTCACACACTATTCCACACATGATCTCGTACATCACCATAGAGATTTTGAGAGTTTTCGAGAGAAAGTGGAATTTTTAGTCAAAACTTCTCAAAGTTTGATTGAGGAATTTCAAAGGATGTCTACTCCTTTTGAGAACTCCTCTTAGACTAATGATTGAGGTTATGTCTTGCATATAGTATAGGGTGATTATCATGTTGCTATCTTTTGTCCCTATTACTAGATTGTATTTTATCATGTTGTTTTTATTTTGAAAAATTAAAAAAATCCAAAAAGACTTGCGATTTTTAAGAAAAAGTGTGAAAAATTCCAAAAAGATTTCATATTTGATAAAAAAATTTGAAAAAGACAAAAAGGTTTTTGTATTTTGTTTTTCACTATGTATGGATGTGAATTTACGATGTTCGAATCACCCCTATACTCCATCCATTCATGTGAGTTTTCCATGGTGTTTTGAGACATGGCTTCATTTCTTTAATGTGCTTAATAATGCATGGCTAGCATTTTGTTGTAAATTAATAATTGCTTTCATTATGTGAAACTTTTTATCACCTTTATTGCACACTTGAATGGACTTTATGAATATTGTACTTGCTTATCACATGTTTAATACGTTGTTCATTTCTCAATAGTGTTTAATAACGAATCAAATGTACTAGTGATAATATGTGCTTGTAAGAACCATTGCCTAGAATTCGTTTCCTGAAAAATTAATTTTATGTTAAGCAATGGAAAGGGGATACGAAAGAGAAAATTCTCTTTGAGTTAAAAGACATCATTTGTAAAAGATCCTAAAAGATTAATGATACACAAAAACAGAAGTGCCTTAGCCATTTTTATTTCACTGATGCTTCACTACATATGAGCATTATGATATGTTCAAAAATTTAAGAGTGAATTCTTAAGTGTGTGATATTTTGAGTGTGTTATAAAGTAGAAGATCAATGGGTTTTACACAACAGACTCTCTTGAAAAACATTAAATAGTTTGGTGTTATTGTTTTGAGAAGAATTTATTTTCATGGCATGTTGCATAAGTCAAGTCAATTTCATTTTGTTCAACATTTCTTACAACTAAGGTTGAAATTAAGTTCTTTATATAGAAGTATCTCACTAACTTCGTGCGACTTTGTTACGAATGCCTATGTTGATTTTCCCATGGAAGTTGTTCACACAATCTCATTTCGCTTCCATGATTCAAATATTTAAGTGTTATTCCATGGTATGATGTATTTGTACCTATATTTACTTTTTATACATATCTTTTTATTCTTGAGAAAATTGAAAATTTTCAAAAATAGTTGGTATGCCCTTTAGAATTTCATCACATGTGCTTAATTGTTTATCTTGATGATCATATTTCATTTGGATTCGGGTGATGCTAATAATTCATGCCTAATTTCTTACCCTTTGTCTATTACGGACAAAAAGGGGGAGAAAAAATTGAGGAGGAGTTTTCTTTGCTTTAAATGCTCGTATGTATCACGGTATTTCTTTTGCTTCATGTGTGTAGGACCTCTTTCGCATTGATGGTAATATGATGGACCACACAAGTTTAAGAATTTCCCTTGAAGACAAGTTCTTTAATGTCATTCTGTTTTGGGTTTGGGAGGGCATTAGTAGAACATTGTCTTAGGAGTTTTAATTTGGTTGAGTTTTTATTTTGTACCGGAATAGTGAAAGAGGGATATTTTAAGGGCAAGATTTTGTAATTTCTTATAGTTTAGATATTCTGGCATATCCCATTACAACCCGAAAAAACCACATCCACATATGCTTTTACATTCATTGAAGACGAGTTAGTGACCGAGCAACATTTCGAAGTTCGAGCCATTAAAATTGCCATGACACAATATGGAGTTATATGGCATTTAGGTTTTGATTTAACTTAATCAAATTTATTCTGGAATTTTTTCTTTTAAAATGATGCATTTTTGTAAAATTACTTTAAAATAAAATATTTTTTATTTTTCTGAGTTCGTTAGAATGAAAATCCTACTTGGTTCAATTGATGCTAGTTATCTCGTTAGAACGAGTTCTATAGTTGGTTCGAACGAGGCTTATTTTTTGTTGGAATGAAATGTTTAATGCCGTTAGAATAAATTTCTAATGACCCTCAAATGTGGGGTCTCTGTTTGATAAAGCGACACACATTGGAAATACGTTGGAAGCTCGTTCGAATAATATAGGCCTTTCGTTTGAACAAGAATGGACCTCATTAGAATGAAACTATGGTTTTCGTATTTACTATAAATTGGACTCTTGTGAAGATATTGTTACAAAACTTTTGGTGAAAACAAATTCCTATAGATTTTCCATAAGTATTCTCATTTTTATTTCATCGAAACATATTTTTATTTTATAAATCACTCATCCATCGAATAATTTGTTGAGTTTATGAAACCCTAGTTCCATACACAAACATCAAACCCTTGTAGATAGTTCTCTACGACTGATATTTGTGGAGTTACGACTCTACGGATGAAGAAGAAAGGATTTGTATCTCGAGGCTGATTAGTGGATATCGAGGGATGAGTTGCTTCCTATGGGTGGTGCTAGACTGCATCACTTTATGATGAAGATTTAAAGACCTACACTGTGTTATACTTAGTGGATGTGTAAGTAGTCTGTAAGTTAATTCGTTTTAGTCAAATTCTTAACTAGTTTTGAATTAAAAGATTTTGCCTGAAAGGGATTTTTCCTTAATTCTTCTTCTTGTTTGGTTTGATTTTTTTTTTTGGCATCTTTTAGCTTTGGACTTTATCTTGCATTTTCACAAAAATCTAATCAAGATAAAACTTAGATAAAAATTGAATCTTTATGTGTGTGAGACCTAAGATATAAGTGAATCCATATAACCCTTATATTTTCAAGTATATTTTGACCACGAGATACTTATGATTTCTTGGTGATGTAGGTAGAGGGACCATGATGTCCAAACCCCATTAATGAAATGACCATGAGCTGGTCAATGGATTTAGGTTAGTGGTCAGATGAATAAGCATAAACAAGAATTACTAGAACTTATTTAACTTTCTAACGTAGGAGATCACATCCTTCTGCATATATAGCCACCAATAACATTCTTTGATTTCTCTAAATGTTAACGATCTCCCCCTATATGGCTCTCACATATACCATTTCATATTAGATTTGGTCATTGTCATTTGGATGCACGCATTGAAGGTAGGGACTCGTGAAAGATATCATATAGAGTTTGGATTTAGGTGATAAGTAAAAATGAGTAACTTTTACCTTGACTTGATGGGTTTGTTTTTTATCGATCGGTAAGATTCCTCTCACAAATAGGCTATAATCGGTGACTCGCGATAAGAGATGAGGATTTCTTACATCAACAATTAGAGCTTCGTATTCAACTTCATTTTTGGATTTTTTGAAGCTAAGTACAATCCATTGTTCAATCATAGTATGCTTGGGAGTAACGAGGACAATTCACAATCCTACCCCTCTTAAATTATAGGGTCCGTCGACACAGAGAGCCTACTTTTTGAGTTGGCCAAAGTCTTGGTTAGTTACTTGATCGGTGAAGTCCTTACCATTAGGATTCTCCTCTTTTGTGAAATCAATGATTAAATATGCCAGTACCCTCCCTTTTTATTAGAGTCCTTGGGTGATAGTGGATGTTGAACCTTCCAAGTTCCAACAACCATTTGGACATATATCTAGATAGGTTTGATTTTTTGAGGACTGCTTTGAGTGGGAAATAGGTGATGACTATGACTAAGTGAGCTTCAAAGTAATTCTTTAGCTTTCGTAAATCAATAACTCAAGAATAGGCTAACTTATCAAGTGGAAGGTAGCATTTCTCAGCGTTGAGGAGCATTTTACCGACATAGTAAATTAGAGCTTGGTTCCCTTACTTCTCACACATCAAGGCCGAGATAACTACATGATCGGACACCATAAGATATAAGTAGCCTGGATCTCCCAGATTTAGGATCATGAACAGAGGTGGCTAACTTAGGTAGTTTTTGATCTCATCAAGTAATTTTGAGCATTCCCCATTCCAGGTTTAGCCATTCTCTTTCTTTAATAGCTGAAAGAATGGTTTGCACTTTTCATAAGATTTTGAGATAAAGGAGTTGAATGCTACTAATATTCCTATCGACTGTTAATATTCATATTAACTTTTGAATATCGCGAAGCTTCTTTAGTGGTTAAACGTTGTTAATTACCTCAATATGGTTAGGGTTGGCTTAGATCCCCCTTTGGCTGACCAAGTATCTTAAGAACTTCCCATGTTAAACTTTGAAGTAGCATTTGGTCGCGTTTATCTTCATATGTAATATCTGAGGACCTCAAATGTTTTTTCCAATTCATCCAAATGGTCAGACATATGCTTGCTTTTTACAAGCATGTCGTCTATATGGACTTCCATATTTTCACCTAGTTAATACTTGAATAACTTGGTGACCAACTGTTGATATATAGCTCTTGCATTCTTAAGACTAAATGGCATGAATTTGTAGTTGTACCGACCAAGAGTGGTAATGAATAAGGTCTTATCTTGATTGAGGATGAATAGATAAATTCTATAGTGCCCTGAGTACGCATACATGAAACTTATCCATTCGTAACTGGCTGTGGCATTGACTAATTGACCAATATTAGGCAAAGGAAAGCTATCCATGGGATAAGATTTGTTGAGATTGGCGAAATGTATGCAGACTCTCCACTTTCCATTACCTTTTGTTCATGACTATTGGGTTTGATAGACATTTGGGGAATTGAACTTATTTGATGAACCTTGCCTCCAGAAGTTTCTCCACTTCATCTTTCATGACCTTTGCCTTTTTTGGGGATGTTCGGCGATACTTTTGCGTGATCGATGGGTACATTGGGTCCACATGAAGTCAATATCACATGACTTCAGGATTAATCTGAGGCAAGTCATAAGGCTTCCAAGAAAAAATATCTTGATTCTCCTTCAATAGAGAAATTAATTATTATCTTTCCTGGTCGGTAAGTGAGATGCCTATTAGGAGTTTCCTTTTTGGGTGTGAATCATCAAACACTAATTCCTGTAATGGTTCCATGACCATATCTGCTAGGGACACCCTTATTTTTCCTATCCCCAATCTTCCATACATCAGTTGCTATTTGGACGTATGGCCTCATCTTTGGTCGACTCACTGTCAACTTCTTTCTCCCTTTTAATCTCTTATGTGGGTCTGATGGCGGTGATAACGTATTGATGAATAATGACTTGATTTACCCTAATCTTCATTATCCCCCAATCGATAATGTATTTGAGCTTTTGGTGATAAGTGGAGGGGATAACTTGCATAACATGGAGCCATCCCCGTCCACGTATTGCATTGTATGGAGAATCAATGTCAATAACCAAAAGCTCAATCACTTTTTAGAGATTCTAATTTGGACTGGTAGGGTCACCTTCCCTTGTGGCATGGTCATCTTTCTTATGAATACAACGAAATTAATGGTCGCTTCTTTGAGGTTAAGCTGGTTAAAAACTTTTGGGTACATGACTTTCGAGGAACTTCCCTGGTCAACTAATAACTTATTCGCATCCCAGTTTTGAATCCTAAGTGTGATTAATTAAGCATCATGATGCAGATTCCTAGCTTTAACCATATTATACTCCATGAAGGCTACGTGCTTGTTGTAGTTGATGTCTTATGGTCGTCGATGCTTGCCTACTGGACTCTTGACAGGGTCGATCTGGAAAGCTTCCATCACTACGGTGACTTTCTTCAGTACCATGAGAATGGCGTTGCCTTTAATATACGTTGGGCTTGAGTCACCATATATAACTATGAACTCGTTCCCTATCTCATCATCTTCTAGGACATTGTAGAGATTTTGGTCAACGTTTATGGCGGCTTTGGTTCCCGTTTTCTCCATATAATCTCTCAAGTGGTTGTCTTGGTCCAGCTCTTCTAAATGGAACTTGAGGGACTTGCGATTCTATATTTTGTGCCCATTATCTTTGTGATATGCGCACCTAAGTGCATTGTTTCTCTTCGACGAGTCTTCCTATATCTTCTTTGGTCAGTTGAGGAATTGTTAATACTCAAGATCTTACAAATTGGTTCTTTAAAAATAGTGTTGATCGCCTCGAAGGCTTTAACAGGATCTTCCTTGTCACCATTCTTCGATCCTTTGTTATGTTTCTTGCCCCCTTCTTGGGGGCAGTATCTTTATCGACATTCTTGGTCATTTTCAAGTGACTATTATCATTCTGGTTGCTAGTGATCACATCTTTCACCTTTTCATAATTTTATATTTGTGACATGATATCTTTGATGGTGTTCACCTCCTTATTAGTGAGAGACTAGTGCAATATAGAGTTTCTTGGTAATATGATCTTGAACGAGATCACAATGACCTATTTAGAGTAATATTTAACTTCTTTGTAAGTTTCCCAATATCGCTTAGTATATTTTTGTAAGGTTTCCCGAGGCTTTTTTTTCATGGTGAGGAGAGAGTCCACTCTCTTGGGAAGGAAACTTCTGGTGATGAAATGAGAAATAAAGGCCTCTGCGAGCTACTTGAAATTATTGATCGACATCTATGATATCTTTTCAAACCATTTTGTGTAATATCCCCCAAGATGTAAAGTAACATGCAACACATGAGAGCTTCGTTGTTGTTCCACAAGGTTATAGACTACCTATATTGACAGATCAATTTTTTCTCCATAGATTTTGAACTTAGGAATTGTAAAATTTTTGGGAGGTTTTATTTCTTTAATCTCCCTTAAAAAAGGGACTTCATTTGACTGATGAGGGACATCCTAGCCAGTTACTTGCTAGATCTAGTCCCATAATGAATGGTGTGATGATCCATCTTCTTTCGATGATCGCAGAGGTTGTGCCTGCGATGTCCTCCCTTCTGATCTTGTTTCTTTGAAGGACTTTTGTGTGCAGATTTCTTTTGATCATGGTGTTAAATCCTTCCTCGATTGTGAGTTTTACTCACCTGAGGGCTAGGGGTTCATCCATGGCTCTTGCGCTTCCCTCCGTAGAGCTATCATCCCATCCTTTCTAGACTATGCTGTTGATGCGCATTGTCCTCTTCTTGGAGGAGTGTAGCCTCCTCTTACCGACAAAGCCACTGTTCGTATGTGTTGACCAATTGTGAGATCTGGGTATATCTGGGTCGTTCGTTGTTTTGCTCAGCATGTTCCTCCTGGGGTGATAACATGCATTAGGAGCGTTACGACTCCTATAAGGATGGATCTATGGACTCACCCTAGGTGTTGGAGGCCCATTCTGAAGAATTTCATTGATTGGTGGAGGTAAAATATTTGGGTGAGAAATGGTTATTTGTTGGTTCTAATTAGCTTAGGAAAATCAATTTGGTTCCCACAAATGATACCAATTGCAAGTGCTAAATTCCTACAAAGAGTAATTCAAAACAATTAAAACCAAATAAGGAAGGCAAATCAAATAATCGCATAACATAATAATATACATGGTTTAACAACGTGCCTACATCCATAGGGTGTTTCTCTCTTTCTTATTAATCGATTCATAATAATAAGAATTACATGCCCTTTTCCCAGGGGTGTTGTTTATATTTATAAGGAAAAAAGGCTGAAGGAATCGTGTAGGACTGTAGGTACTCTAGATGTAGTTATAATAGGATTGAACTGATCTTTCCCTTGAGATCCTCACTGATTAGAATCCCCTTTATTCTTATCTTTTAAGTTGCGATCCTTATCTTGTGCTGTTGGACATGTGTCACCCAATTCCGATAACTTGGATTGTCCAGATAATTCCCCCACAGCATAAATTCAAGTGTTAATTACAAATTAAGTGTGAAGAACCTTAAGTTCATGTTTCTAGTAATTTAAATCAGATTTGATTCAGTTCTCAAATCAAACATGGGCTTTCATTCGATTCATCACAATGAATTTATTTATAACAACTACAATCAGATTTTAAGGCCAGATTCATAAGATTTAATAGCAAATCATCTAATATCACATGAGGTTTAGTCTTAATTTAACCATTAAATTAATTATGAAATTCGGAATTAAATTATACAAATCTTATTATGATATGATTAGTTCATATTCTAATGAATAATTATTACTCTGACACAAACTCAAATTAAATTCCTAGTCTATGTAAACTTTCCTTAACCAGTTAGGGTGAAAACAAAGATTCCAATCTACCAAGCTCCTCAATCTTTGTGTGCCTTTTCATTATAAAGCCTTAGGGTTTATCCAATTGATTATAATGTATTTCAGGTTATGCTTAATGACCTACTAATACTGCTTCCTAAGAAATTATCCTCAAGCCCAATATGGGCGTCAACCCAATAAGCCCAAAAAGCACTCCAAATGGCCTAAAACTCTACCCAAGCCATATACTTTTCCAATAGACTTAAAGCACAATATTTTAAGACAAAAGCAGACATTCTAAATTTCTCAAATGACAACACAAATTATGACTATTTATAATAAATTAATTTACTCATCAAATCAATATATTAGTGTGTACAAGTCAAATAAATCAATCCTTTAGTCATTTATTAGTTATATGAGACACGAAATTTTAAGAAACTACTTCATGGTCACTGAGAACCGACACTGGAGAAATAATCCAAATAAGAAACCCCCTAACCATTACATAGTAGTCCATAATACTAAGTCACTTCCAAATATTTATTATTAATGTAGAATCGTATATTAAGCCCGATTTCACATATGAATTATATAACACATATAAAAATATAACAAGTGATATCACATGTCACAACAGGCAAATTAATTAATTTCTCAATTGAATAATGCACAAATATTGGGTATTACATATTGACAGGTGGCAAAGCGTCCAATTATTTTTGTCTTTTATCATTACTTCTCAACTCGGTGTTCTTCAAGTCTTCGACGGGATTCCAATTTGTATAGGGTTTATCCAACTTCTTGATCAGGTCTGGTATTTCATGTACCTCCTATTCTATCCATGCAGGACGATCCTTAAAGAAATTCTCCCACCCTGGCATTTTCTTTTCTAAGTTAGTAACTACTCATAGTTCAGGAATCCCAAAGAAGGGGAAATCCTCTCTTTTGACAAAGTGTCCATTAACACTAGAGCGATAGGGTGCATGCACGACCCATAGTTTCTTGGATTTGGGTCCTTTAGCATTTATTATTTTAGAAATAAGGTCATTACTCTTCCTCTTGTATCTTCTCCCCTTCGTGTTGGATTATAGAGCTATCTTGATAGGCTCACTGACCCCCTACTGGTTTTTTCCAAGTCCCATCTCCGATAGGAATTTCATCTTCTTCATCATATGGGTTACATTACAGCAACCATAGTGATAAAATTTATTTGTTATTGTTTTTTAAAATGACTTGTTCAGGCGGGTCTAACTGAGACCCAATTTTTGATGTAATGATGAAGCAACACCTCCGATATCATAAAGTCATGGTCATCCCAAAAGTAGATTAAAAGAAGTAGGTATATCAATTACTTGCCCCTTGACTGTTGTAGCATGTTTACAAAAATTTGTGGTATATGGACCTTTGAATCAAAGTTAAATTTCTTCTAATTCTAGAAAAAAAGTATTATAATCAAGGGTGGTTGGAGCTCGATAATATTTGGTATAAATCTTTTGCTAAATCGGATAAAAATAATTTTAAACTTACATCGATGTGTCTAAACATGTGGGAGGGAATGAATGGGTGTGAACTAGATATAAATGAATTATAACTCAAGCACTCAAATATGCCCAAGGAGTTCTATTTGACCATAAATTTATTTTTGTTTAAAGTCTTTTGAATGAGTTCTTCAGTTCGTTCAAACTATTTTATACTATTCGTTCTAACGAATTCAAGACTGGTTCAAACGATATGTGAGTTTTCGTTCAAACGAGTAAAAATGTACATATTTGTGTAGTAATATATTCTGACCCCTATCATTTGATGGAACCTATTATTTCTCTTCGAGTGTTTTCGTAGGTCCTGACGTCTTAAGTGGTGTGTGTGCGGTCTTCGAGCTTAATTACCAAGGATTTATTCATTCTCAGTGGATAGACATTTATGGAAGATCCATTATCAATGATTACTATGGGAATCCTTTGTCATTGGGCATTCATCGTAATGCTTATGGACAAATTATGGTATAGTCTTATTTTGGACTGTTCAGTATCGATGAATAATATGCTCTTTGTAAAATTCAGGCTCCCAAATATTTCAACGAGCTCTTTAGGGCTAGATGAAATGGGCCCTATTTTTTGAGATAAGTGTTTTAGAATGAAATCCCTATGCGGTTGAGAGGACATTACGAGTCCCCATATAGAGATATTGACTTGAGTTTTTTTAGTTGATCCATGAATCTATTTTCCTTGACTTCTCTCAATGGGTCTTCTTCAAGTATCTCTTTTCCTTTTCATCGGTCCTTATCCCTAAAAATAATGGGGTTAAGGATCGGGTCCTTATAGAAATTTTCTAATTAAGTGAGATGATCGACTTCTATGGACTCCCAATCGAGGGTGAGTAATTAGATTAAGATTTTGTCAAAATCTAGTGTACAAACATAATCATTATCTTTTCGAGGAGGGGAGACAATCCAGTAATCAAAGTGAAATATCAGGTCTTCTTCAGATAATTGTTCAACTGTTGAATTATTTGATGATGACCGTGACCAAGAGCCTTGGTTGTCTTCTGTTTCAAATTCATCTTCTACCCACTAGGGATAATTTCTATCTTCTCAATTCCCCATATGTACTTGTTGCTTTTTACAACACCTCCCAATGTTTAGAGAGGTTCTCATACTTGTGAACGATCTATGATAAAAGCAGATATGAATTTTCTCGAAACACCAGGTACATAAATTGGTACAAGATAACTTCCAAAGGATATCAACTTGCGGCTTTTAAATCTCCAAGCATTTGAACCATAAGATCCATTTGTATTTTTGTGGTGACCACATGATCTAAATGTCTATTGACTAGACTTTTAGGGACTGGTTATTCAATTTCTTCAATTGGGTTGATGGGTTTAATCAAGAGAGGGGTCTTCATATTCGCATTCTGTAGTAATGGCATTTACCCCTGAGTTATAGTTGGCAAAAGGGTTACTATTAATATTACATTTTGTTCTTGTACGTGCAGTAATCTTTCCTTGATTAATCAGGTCTTGGATGACATGCATCAAAGTCCTACACCCTTCCAAATTTTTCCTAACCATATGATGATACTCGCATTATAAATTATTTTTGAAGCCTTCCAGTAGAGGATTAGGTAATGGTTTGGGATCTCTGGGTTTTAAAATCCCGTTGTTCTTGAGATCTTGGTATACTGTACCTATAAAATCATATGAAGGATGAAATGTTCACTATAATCTTTCAGTACTCTAAGGTGCGAGTGCAGATTCCAATGCTTGAATAACATTGACAGTGATTGTATTTGGTTTATTTATTCTCCTGTTTGGGTAAGGTGGAATATTCCTCCTATTATCCGCCTTAACCTTTGGAGGTCGATTCATGAGGTCATCTTCTAATTGGTCTCATACATCCATCAGAGCTTTAAAGTGTGGGATATACTTTGTCATCAACTGATCCCAGTACGATTGAATAAAATTCTTATTCACCATGGTCACGACTTGTTCCTCTTCTAAAGGCCCATTTACCATTTGGGAGGCCATTTTACTCCGGTGAGTAATGAATGTGCTCGGGTTCTCATTAATTTATTGCTTCATCATGTCCAGGCCTCGGTGAGTATTTTTATCTCGTAGTTGTACTTGTAATATTTCATAAACTTTGTACATATGTCACTCCAACTTATGGTTTGTGATCAAGTGGAAAAACCAAGCGTCCATGTAAATACGCTAGTCATTATTATCGGCTTCCAACCGTAATACAAAAACTAAACTTTAACTACACTCTTGTGGAGTATAATGGCTAGTCAAGGTATCGAATCCTCATGGGACTAGGACGAGTGAACGTGACGACAAAGGTAAGACTGTTAACTTTGACTTGACTCTAAAAATAAATAAAAAGATGATTGAGATGGGAAATAACTAATTAACTAAATGCACACTAAATTAAACTACTGCATTAACTATGTGAGCAAAATTAACTAACTAAGAATGACTTAATAAGAATGAAGGGAAAACAGGTTGGGAATACAATCCACCAATCCTTAGTAATTACTTAGCACAATACTAAAGTTATAAATTAGAAGTTTGAATGAATCCGGTCTTTATAGATCCTAAGAATTACATATATGAGGTTCAATCCTGCATCATATGAAATCAAAGGGAAATATAAAGCGGTGCTAAACAATTTTACGCACATTATATTCTTAAACATCCCAAGTACCTAGGGCAAGAGAGATTAAAAGACCTATACTGATTGTGGATTTATCTTGCACGACTCTTTCAATTTTTTTATTTAAATTATATTTTCTACATATGTAATTTACATTGGGATGGGTTCATGCATCCCAACCCTAAAAAAACTTAGCTAGACATAATTTTATTAAATGAAAACAAAATTCTAAATGTGCAAGAAATCATAGGTCTATTATGCATTGAAAAGAAACTTGAATTGAGAAACAAAATTAAACTACAAGAGCAATTTAAACTTACAATATGGAAGAAATGGAAAGTAGAAATTAGCAATACTTGAATAGAAGAAGTAAATCTGAACTTGAAACTTGAATCTTGAATAGCTATTGTTCAACTTATAAACTAGGGTTTCTAAATCCTAAGAAAATATGAAATTATATGCCAAAAGGAACTCTCTCTCTTCCTTCCTTCATTACTCTAGGGCTTGGCTTTTTATAATACCCAAATATGAATTTTCCCATGCCTCTCCATGTTTTACAACTAATAAAAAGGAATTATACAAGAAATTTCAAGAGTTGAAACTCTTCAGCTTCCAGAATAAATTTCAACTTTGACTTTCTTTCTCCAACTTTGACTTGCCATATCTTTTGATCCAGAGCTCCAATTTGACTGCCGTTTTTTTCAGTATTCTTATAATTTAGAGGTATTCAACTTTCTAGTTTTCCCCACCTTCGGAATATATATGTAAAACTACAAAAATACCTTTCAACTCCCCATTTCTTGCTTTCTTTCACTGTTTTGAGTTCTCTTTGGCGCTAAATATCTGTAAAAACAATAAGAAATACACGAAACTCGGGGTACTTGTTAGAAGAAGTCATTAGCAATAATATGGGATAAAAACAAATCAATTACGTTGTTCGATGTACTAAAACTACCAACTTAGGAGGATAAATTCAGAAGAATTTATGCTTAGTCAAATCCCCTTAACTTAGAACTTTGCCCGTCCCGAGAAATGTAAGAGAAATGAGTTGACTTTTGAAATTCCTTTTACTAAAATAAAATTCCACTTTCGCAGGCAAGCGATTGCATTGAGCATACTCAATAAGCCTTTAAACCCCTAGGTTACCCTAGTAGGACGAGTTTTGTCTCGTGAGGGTTTGTAGTGAATACACCCACAAAATTCTTATTGACTCAAATAAATATCAAAATACTTAAAAATTGTACAATTTAAAATTTTCAAAAAATAATCACCATAAATTCCTATTCAAATGTCTTAAATCATATTGTGTGTGTGTGCAAAGCCAGAAATTAAACCTCGAATTTCCACCGATTGAGCATTACGTTACTTTCTGAAAATTCGTTTTGATTCTAATTCTTACGGATGCACTCACAAACGAATCACTCGTATTGTGGTTATTTTCTCTCTGTATGCATGATTTAAAGAGTAAATATAATGGACACAATTTCACGCATACAGAATTGAAAAGAAGGACATATATGGTGAAAAGATCTCATCATCGGAATACAGTTATTAGAAAATGGGAAACATCATCTCTTAATCACACCATTTTAATCTCTTTTATTATCTTTTCATGCCTTTGCACTCCATGAAGTAATTAATTTCTCCATTCGGACTCGGTTAGGACTTTTTGGTTTAAAAAGTAGAAAGGGTAAAAATGGGAATGGACGGAATTGGAAAATGTTCTTATGACATCCATTAGTGCTTTTTCGGGAATTTGCTCATTTTTCTCTTTTTCTCTTTTCATTTTTTTTCTTGCTATTTTTATTTTCTTGACCTTTTTTTATTACACACTTTGGACTTGATATATTTCTAATTTTTCACAATTTCGGGATATTTGGGTTTTTTGGGTTATCAAACGAAAGGGAAATATTTTATTAGGCTCAAAGTGGGTTGCAAAGGGATAATTTTTTCACAACTTTATTATGGTTAATATTTTGGGGTTAAATAAAAAAGGGCCTACTTCATTGTCCAAATTGCTAATCACATTACCATATGCATCTCGAGATTAATTAAGTTTAGAGATATATTTAGCACGAATTTCGAGACAATATTTCACACATTTCCCATAACCGATCAAAACAAAGGATTGAGATCATCAACGACTTATTAAAACGTTGAAAAGAACATTGATTTAATCATAAACTCGGATTGATTTAAAAACTCATAAAAAATTGAAAGACTCGAAATCTCACCGGATTTTATTAATCTCCACACTTATTCGTTAAGTAGTCAATTTTCTTTCAATTTCCATTTTCGATCAATTTTGGCTTAGTATATTTTGATTGTTAACAATTTGAGACTTTAAATAGAAAAGATTTTTAAATTCCAATTTTTATTTATTTTGAAGAAAAATATTTTTGGCTTTTTTCAAAATTTTTCATTTTTTTTTGAAAAATTTGAAATGTTAAAAAAAAAAACGCACTTGGAAAGAACGTGTGATCGAATCAATTAATCTAAATAATAAACGGGAAGAATATCCCACACCCCCTAACTTAAATGTTTCATTGTCCTCAATGCGAATTAAGAACACAACATAAAGAGAGGAAAAGAAAGATATTACCCAAATGGAGCGATCCCCGATGAGTGCGAGTCCATTGAATCTACAAAAATGTTACTATAAACTATAAAAAGGAAAAGGAAAAAAAAGAAGCTAATTATGTACAACCTACGATTTGAACTTCTAATAAGTTATACACTACAAGTCGAAAAATTTGAGGGTTCACCCAAAATACAATTTGACTTTGAGGGGTAATCAGTGTACCTTCATTAGGATGCATGCCTCCCGAAAACTAAGAATTTCGTTTGAACAATGGAAGGCATGCGCGAGATGAAAAAAATGAACCATCACCAATTAAAAAAATTAACGGGATGATGGGGGGTTTGGATGCTAGGTGGGACAAGTACAATTGAGATCCAAGAGAAATATAATCACCTCCCAAAGATTTTTCAAGTAGTATGGGAAGAGGGGCACACAAAAAGGAAGAATCTATCTTGAAAACCAATTCAAGCAAAGATTCCTCGTCGGTAAAAGTTTTAGCTATTTCAAAAGTTACAACCAACTCATGGGAATCAAAATTCAATTGATCTCCCAAATGTTTTTCAATTGGAACGGGAGGTAGTGCACGTGTAAGTGAATAACCCTTAAGATGACGCATCTCAAACAAACATTCTCATTCAAGAATCGGGTCAACATCCTCAAGACCTTCGTCCAGTTCTTATGATGGTTTTAATGGTTCGATAATACTGGGGACACAAGGAGACCGTTGATCTTCAACCTCAGTAGGTTTTGGAATATTTATAAGAGGTTGAGATTCAAAAGAACATGGATCACTCTCAATGATTTCATCCTCAAAAGTGTTAGGTGAAGTGCAAGTCTCGACCTTCTCTAAGTTGTCCAAATGATCATTAAACTCCTTAAAAGTTTCAATAATTTTCAACTCCATAGCAACAAGGTCATTAAATTTCCTTTTGATAATAAGCAAGAGTTCTTCCAAAATGGCTTCCTTGGTTCTAGCACCTCGGATTCCTCATTTGTTCAAAAACTTACTTCATTTTTAAAAATATCGGACGGAAAATCCTCATTGGGTGCAAATAATGCATCTAACTCTTGCTCCCAATAGCAATTTTTTTCTCGATATTATTTTTCAAGTCTTTCTTCTTCAAGCAATTCATTTTGATAAATTTGGATGGCCTTAGCACTGGGCTTGTATTTATGAGACTCATCTTTAGTGTTATTGATCCAATGTTCAAAAGTTTTGAGCGCCTCCTCCTCACTATTATCATAACAATTAAAGCCACCAAAAGAGTTAAAGTAAGACATTTTAAATTGGGCAATTCAAGAACGTGACATCCATATTTTTGAATTTTTTTTGGATTTTTTAAGGTCAAATTCGGGATTAACCAACCTAGCCTAAAGTCGACCTAATTCCTCGGCAACGTCACCATTTTGATCGAGTGGAAAAACCGAGCGTCCGTGTAAATACGCTAGTCATTGTTATTGCCTTCCAACCTCAATATAAAAACCTAAACTTTAACTACACTCTTGCGGAGTATAGTGGCTAGTCTGGGTATCGAATCCTCAGGGAACTAGGACGAGTGAATGTGCGACAAAGGTAATATTGTTAACCCTAACTTGACTCTAAAAAGAAATAAAAAGATGATTGAGATGAAAAATAACTAATTAACTAAATGCACACTAAATTAAACTACTACATTAACTATGTGAGCAAAATTAACTAACTAAGAATGACTTAATAAGAATGAAGGGAAAACAGGTTGGGAATACAATCCCCCAATCCTTAGAAATTACTTAACGGAATAATAAAATTATAAATTAGAAGTTTGAATTAATCCAGTCTTTATAGATCCTAAGCATTACATATATGAGGTTCAATACCGCATCATATGAAATCAAAGGGAAATATAAAGCGGTGCTAAACAATTTTACGCACATTATATTCTTAAACATCCCAAGTACCTAGGGCAAGAGAGATTAAAAGACCTATAATGATTGTGGAATTATCTTGCACGAATCTTTCAAAATTTTAATTTAAATTCTATTTTCTACATATGTAATTTACATTGGGATGGGTTCATGCATCCCAAACCTAAAAAAATTAGCTAGACATGATTTTATTAAATGAAAACAAAATTCTAAATGTGCAAGAAATCATAGGTCTATTATACATAAAAAAGAAACTTGAATTGAGAAACAAAATTAAACTGCAAGAGCAATTTAAACTTACAATATGGAAGAAATTGAAAGTAGAAATTAACAATACTTGAATAGAAGAATGAAATATGAACTTGAAACTTGAATCTTGAATAGATCTTGTTCAACTTACAAACTAGGGTTTCTAAATCCTAAGAAAATATGAAATTATATGCCAAAAGGAACTCTCTCTCTCTTACTTCCTTCATTACTCAAGGGCTTAGCTTTTTATAATACCCAAATATGACTTTTACCATGCCTCTCCACGTTTTACAGCTAATAAAAAGGAATTATATAAGAAATTTCAAGAGTTGAAACTCTTCAGCAGCCAGAATTAATTCAACTTTGACTTTCTTTCTCCAACTTTGACTTGCCATATCTTTTGATCTAAAGCTCCAATTTGACTACCATTTTTTCCAGTGTTCTTTTAATTTAGAGGTCTTCAACTTTATAGTTTTCCCCACCTCCAGAATATATATGTAAAATTACGAAAATGCCCTTCAACTCCCCATTTCTTGGTTTCTTTCACTGTTTTGAGTTCTCTTTGGCACTAAATATCTGTAAAAATAGTGATAAATACACGAAAATCAGTGTACTTGTTAGAAGAAGTCATTAGCAATGATATGGGATAAAAATAAATCAATTACGTTGTTCGAGGTACTAAAACTACTAACTTAGGAGGATAAATTCAGAAGAATTTATGCTTAGTCAGTTTGTCCATCATCTATGGATATGAACCATTTGAGTGATCCACTAGACAAGGTGTGCCCAAACATTTATGGCATGACTTCGTCAAAATCCCCTAGATCTTGCATGGCTCAGGAATAGAATTTGAGGTGAATCATTGATGGTCCCGTTGAGGAAAATTTCTCAATATCTAGCATCTTGAATTTGTCAGATAGTCTAGCACTGGGGTAGAGGGATAGGTGATGAATGTCTTCAAGGTCATCGAAAGGTTGGAGCTTTTGAAAATTCTGTAGAGTGTTTGGAACTCCATTTGGAGGCATCCAAGATTCATTGGAGTCTTAACCGCATTAGCCACAACTATTCTTTCGGTAGTTGCAGCCTATCTATTATTGGTAGCTTGGACCTTTACTGGTGGGGGTATGATATTGGTAGAGTATAAATTTTTTACATGTCCTTCAGTATTCTCTAATCGATTAAGGAGAGTGACTTGTGCCTGACCTCTAGTTGACATTTACTCCTAATGGAAGTTAGGCTATCCAGGATGTCAACCAATGATATTCCTCCTTCATTTTGCTTGTTATCAAAACTATGAGATGTGGGATTTCGAGAGATGTAGATTTTTTCCTTTCTCCAAGATGGGAAACATGGAATTAATATTTTTGCCTAAGAATTATTTTAAAAGGAGCAAACATGAGTTTAAGCAAACATGGTTGTTTTGTTTATGTAAGCCCGAGTAATGATTCATTTCCTACATTAATCTTCACTTAACTCGCAACCCATGGTCAGAAGTTATAAAAGTGAGAGGATATTTCCCATGTCCTTAAGTCCCATCGTATTTTAGGAAACTTTCTTGGAGGATACAAAACCCTTTTGGGAGATGTCACCATTTGATGAATCTATTAGCTTATTTTATTTTTCTCCGTGTCCTAAAATTCTACTGCATGAGGTTATGCAAGGATTTCCACAAGGATAAAGGCTCCATTATTTGTCTATGATCCCTCACAATATACCTCAGGGGTACATGTAAGAGGGCCATTTTGATACACCCAAATGTACATGAATCGAGCCTCCCTATATACCTTGTGGAGATAGTATATGGAAAAGCTGACTCGATATACTCAAGGTATGTGAGTGATGTTCACCGAGAACTTACCACTCTATATACGTCAAGGGTTCAAGGCCAAGAAGAGTGGAGGCTATTTCTAGGGACCCGCATTAGTTAGAACCAAATACTACAGGAAAGCAATAGGGTATAAAGTGATATTTAAATGTTATGTGGTAAAGTAGTGTATGTTTTATGGAAAGTCTTTTATTTCTTGGGAAAAAGCCATGTTCACTTGAGATTATTATGTATCTAGGGATACAAATCACAAACAAGGTTGAAAGGTTTCCTAGGGTGTAGCCTTATCGCTACGGGAGCATGCAATACTAGTGTTTTTCTACCTAGTCAGGTATTTAAAAAAATAATAAGAATAAATAATAAAGAAAAGAATATACATGATTGTACATGAATAACATGCTAAAATAAATAAAAATTTACATTAAATTGAGTTCAGTCCTAAAAATGTAACATTTATAGATTGGCTATCTCCTATGTCAAAAAATTGAGTCTATCAAGTCACATAGACTCGATTGATTTTGAGTGAGGCAAGGTATTGTGTACAGATTGAACCTTAGAACATTGATGACCTTGTATGCCAATCATTGAATCCTTCTCTTGCTGAAAAAGAAGACTATATCCTTATACATAATTTTAATTTAATTTTGGCTAATTGCACACACTCATGTGCTTTCCAATTTGAGAGAGTTTTTCTTAAAATTATTTTAGAAAACCCTTTTTTGACTTGTGGATTTTATTTTTGAAGTATTGAGATAAAGGCTCATCTTTTAAAAATGATTTGGAGAAAAATATTTTTGGAAGCGTTCACACGACTACAAAATGGGAGCGTGTGCATGACCATGGCTAGCATTCCACACTGGATGGAATCGTGTGCATGACCAGATCTAACCATGCACACGGTTGCGTTAGATTTTGAATTTTTTTCTATAAATAGACTTGTTTCCCTCCATTTTAATGTGTACATTTTCCCTTATTTCAAAATATCTTATCTGAGGAGTTTTTCGACTTTTTGAGGTTTTATTTCTCTCTCAAAACCAATTTTCTAAATTTAATTGAGAATTTGAAAGTTTTTAGATCTATAACGATATCTTAATTTTTGTGAGGTGTTTTTGAGTGATTTGAAATCACAACCTATCCAAGGTTATATCTACATCTCATTCATCATTATCAACCACTCCATGATCTAAAATTGGAGGCATTTAATTCTATTGGGGAGATTGAATTGTGCTGAGACTTCTAACAAAAGATAATGGACTTCTTCATTTATGACATGATGCTTTCCATGGATTCTCATTACCTATGGGGGAGAGTTGAAAGTTTCATAGGTAACTACACGATAAAAATTATGTGCGAGGTACCTTCATGTCTGAAATTTCTTTTCCATTAGAAATGAGAATTATAGTACCTTGAGGTTTTTTAACCCCAGGTGGGGTTTTTTTCCTCGTTAATCCGTCCTGTATGAGTTTATGGTTGTTTAATATGATCACTAACATATTTGATCGCACACATCACTCTGATTGAATTTGGATCCAACAATTTAGGTTAAAATTTAATTAGATCTGCTAGATTGTGTTTCTTCACCTAGATTAATTTGACTAATTATTGTGTGAGTTTAATATAAGAATTGGATTGTGTGTTGATTAATTTGATTGAAGAGATTTGAATTTTAACAAAGTTTTTGTAAGATTTGAAAATTGGACACATGAATCCTTCAAATCTATTCACCCCCTCTAGGTTTGGTTTAGGTTATTTACGCATAAGTTTTCTCAATTGGTATCAAAGCTAAGTTGCTCATTTAGGATTTATAACCCGATTTTGATCCTTTCTTTGTGTGTATGTATGCTTTTGGTGTGAGTCTAGATAATTTTCATTCATCATCACATTCTCCATTAGATATAAACATTACACTTACATCTAGTGAGTATATTTTTAAGGTTGATCACAATGAGAATAATGAGAGTGATGATGAGGAGATGAGTGAAGTTAATTATGTGTATGAAAAATTCTTTCATGAATCATTCAAATTGAATAAATTGAAAATTAAAATGAGAAATAGGATTAAAGTGTTTGAGGAAGAAAATAGTTTGATAAAAGAAAAAAGATGAAATTATTTTGCATCTAAAGCGTGAGTTAAAGCGTGTTAATGATCAAAATTCTTCTTTTGAAAAGGAAATAAAGGCGATTTCCTGAAAATGAGATGCGATCTTAAAAAGAAACGCAAAATGTTTGAACTCAAGAAAAGAGAGTATAAAAAACAAGTTGTTTCTCTTAAGAATGACTTGTATAATTTTTTGAAAGTGAAGCTCATTTTAGAGGAATGTTCGGTAAAGAAAAATAAAATGCTTTTTGAAAAATATATTTTTGAATGGTGCTAAAGAACTTGTATTTGACTATTTTTATCCTTCTACTAATTATTCTTTAGATTTTGTACGAGAAAAGAAGGGTGATGTTCAAGAGATTTCTACTCAAGATAATATGGAAAAAGTGGTTTCAAAAGGAAAAGATCTTGAGGATAAACTCTTGTACATCAAGAGTATAAATATTAGTGTTTCTAAGGTTGAGAAGAATCAAAATTTCAATTAACTCAAATTTGTTATAAGACCTCAAAAGCAATAATTTCAAATAAAAGTTTTTGAAGACCTTGGTTCACATTTTAGACATCATTCAAGTTTTCCTAAGAGAGAGAGTTTTTCAAAATCATAAAGTAGAAAATTTTGAAAAAAGGAACATGAATGTTTCTCCAAAACCATTTCAAATACACAAGTTCCCCTATTGCTTTGTAACAGGTCACTTGAGATAATTTTGTTTTAAAATTAAAAAAAATGGGACATTTTCATATCTCACGTTTTCAAGAGGAAATGATTTTTTGAGAAAAATTTCAAAGTTTGAAAGTCAGCTGAAAATACACTACACCAAAAACAGGAATCTGACACGGTTTAAAACTGTGCCAGATCAAATCTGGCACGGTTTTGAACTGTGCCAGAATCAGGTGTTCCAAAATGGCAATTTTTTTCTGGCACGGCTCAAAAGTGTGCCAGATTTGATCAAACAGGAACACTTCTGGCACACTTTTAAACCGTGCCAGAATTTGATATTTCTGGCACACTTTTGGCACAGTTTTTAACTGTGCCAGATTTGGGCAAATAGGAACACTTCTGGCACACTTTTAAACCGTGCCAGAATTTGATATTTCTGGCACAATTTTGGCACAGTTTTTAACTGTGCCAGATTCAGAACAGTTTAAAATTTTTTGACACAGTTCAAAATCGTGCCAAAATATGATACACTTTCGCCACGATTTTGAACTGTGCCAAATTTTTTATAAAAAAAAAAAATTATTTGAAAGCACAAAATTCATAAATTAATAATATTGCACGTTGTTAATAAATTAATGTACATACAAACTTCAAAATATTACAAGTCTTTAATAGCTTACATGCCCAAAAAAAATTGGGCAGAGTTTCCTCTATTTTTTGGACATTCCAAAACCTGTTAATACAAAATCTGCCTATTATAAAGCCCGCACGGCCACAAAATATAACAATTAACTTACAAAAGCCTGCACGGCCATAAAACACAACAATAAAACAACAAAAAACCGCACGACCATGACACAAAAAAATGGAATCATGAATAAATCCCTTGTTGTAAACCATTGAGTTCTCTGTGTGTTCCACGTGAATAAATGCAACGATAAACTGTTATCCTGCAAAAAAAATAAGATAAAAAAAAGATACGATATTAGTAACCCAATAATTTGCAAAAAAAAAAATTTTACTTAACTATAAAATTACATATATGAGTGGAAATTATCATCATACTCTCAAACCGGGAGACCCGAGACTACGGGGTCAGTTCCTACAATTTACATCGGTCCCGTGCGAGGTGTTCATGCCTCCTACGAGATCGTTGGGGGGCTGGTTTGGGTTTTCACCCTTTAACGGCGTGTTTTTAACTCTAAGTGTGATTTTTGCAAATTATCATCATCCTCTCAAACCGAGAGACCCGGGACTACGCGATCAGTTCCAACAAGTTACATTGGTCCCGTGCGAGGTGTTCGTGCCTCCTACGGGGTCGATGGGGGGCTGGTTTGGGTTTTCACCCTTTAACGGCTTGTTTTTAAGTCTAAGTGTGATTTTTGCAAATTATCGTCATACTATCAAACCGGGAGACCCGGGACTACGCGGTGAGTTCCTACAAGTTGCATTGGTCCCGTGCGAGGTGTTCGTGCCT
This sequence comes from Sambucus nigra, assembly GCA_949130495.1. Classification (NCBI taxonomy): domain Eukaryota; kingdom Viridiplantae; phylum Streptophyta; class Magnoliopsida; order Dipsacales; family Adoxaceae; genus Sambucus; species Sambucus nigra. The sequence goes on from OX422217.1 coordinate 207,587,095, forward strand.
CCTACGGGGTCGTTGGGGGGCTAGTTTGGTTTTCACCCTTTAACGGCATGTTTGTAACTCTAAGTGTGATTTTTGCAGATTATCGTCATACTCTCAAACCGAGCGACCCGGGACTACGTGGTCAGTTCCTACAAGTTACATTGGTCCCGTGCGAGGTGTTCGTGCCTCCTACGGGGTCGTTTGGGGGCTGGTTTGGGTTTTCACCCTTTAACGGCTTGTTTTTAAGTCTAAGTGTGATTTTTGCATATAACTGGTAATCCTCTCAAACCGGGAGACCCGGGGCTACGCGGTCAGTTCCTACAAGTTGCATTGGTCCCGTGCGAGGTGTTCGTGCCTCCTGCGGGGTCGTTGGGGGGCTAGTTAGGGTTTTCACCCTTTAACGGCATGTTTTTAAGTCTAAGTGTGATTTTTGCAGATTATCGTCATACTCTCAAACCGAGCGACCCGGGACTACGCGGTCAGTTCCTACAAGTTACATTGGTCCCGTGCGAGGTGTTCGTGCCTCCTACGGGGTCGTTTGGGGGCTGGTTTGGGTTTTCACCCTTTAACGGCTTGTTTTTAAGTCTAAGTGTGATTTTTGCAAATTATCGTCATACTCTCAAACCGTGAGACCCGGGACTACACGGTCAGTTCCTACAAGTTACATTGATCCCGTGCGAGGTATTTGTGCCTCCTACAGGGTCGATCGGGGGTTGGTTTGGGTTTTCACCCTTTAACGGCTTGTTTTTGAGTCTAAGTGTGATTTTTGCAAATTATCGTCATCCTCTCAAACCGAGAGACCCGGGGCTACGCGGTCAGTTCCTACAAGTTACATTGGTCCCGTGCGAGGTGTTCGTGCCTCCTACGGGATCGTTTGGGGGCTGGTTTGGGTTTCCACTCCTTAACGGCATGTTTTTAACTCTAAAAGTGATTTTTGCAGATTATCGTCATACTCTCAAATCGGGTTACCCGGGATTACGCGGCCAGTTCCTACAAGTTACATTGGTCCCGTGCGAGGTGTTCGTGCCTCCGACGGGATCGATGGGGGGCTGGTTTGGGTTTTCACCCTTTAACGGCTTGTTTTTAAGTCTAAGTGTGATTTTTATAAATTATCGCCATACTCTCAAATCGGGTTACCCGGGACTACGCGATCAGTTCCTACAAGTTACATTGGTCCCGTGCGAGGTGTTCGTGCCTCCTACGAGGTCGTTGGGGGGCTGCTTTGGGTTTTCACCCTTTAACGGCATGTTTTTAACTCTAAGTGTGATTTTGGCAAATTATCGTCATCCTCTCAAACCGGGAGACCCGGGACTACGCGGTCAGTTCCTACAAGTGACATTGGTCCCGTGCGAGGTGTTCGTGCCTTCTACGGGATCGAGGGGGGGTTGGTTTGGGTTTTCACCCTTTAACGGCTTGTTTTTAAGTCTTAAGTGTGATTTTTGCAAATTATCGTCATACTATCAAACCGGGAGACCCGGGACTACGCGGTCAGTTCCTACAAGTTGCATTGGTCCCTTGCGAGGTGTTCGTGCCTCCTACGGGGTCGTTGGGGGGCTAGTTTGGGTTTTCACCCTTTAACGGCATGTTTTTAACTCTAAGTGTGATTTTTGCAGATTATCGTCATACTCTAAAACCGAGCGACGCGGGACTACGCAGTCAGTTCCTACAAGTTACATTTGTCCCGTGAGAGGTGTTCGTGCCTCCTACGGGGTCGTTTGGGGGCTGGTTTGGGTTTTCACCCTTTAACGGCATATTTTTAACTCTAAGTGTGATTTTTGCAGATTATCGTCATACTCTCAAACCGAGCAACCCGGGACTACGCGGTCAGTTCCTACAAGTTACATTGGTCCCGTGCGAGATGTTCGTGCCTCCTACGGGGTCGTTTGGGGGCTGATTAGGGTTTTCACTCTTTAACAGCATATTTTTAAGTCTAAGTGTGATTTTTGCAAATTATCGTCATACTCTCAAACCGGGATACCCAGGATTATGCGGTCAGTTCCTAACAGTTACATTGGTCCCGTGCGAAGTGTCCGTGCCTCCTACGGGGTCGTTTGGGGGCTGGTTTGGGTGTTCACCCTTTAACGGCATGTTTTTAAGTTTAAGTGTGATTTTTGCAAATTATCGTCATACTCTCAAACCGGGAGACCCGGGATTACGCGGACAGTTCATACAAGTTACATTGGTCCCGTGCGAGGGGTTTGTGCCTCCTACGGGGTCGTTTGGGGGCTGGTTTGGGTTTTCACCCTTTAACGGCTTGTTTTTAAGTCTAAGTGTGATTTTTGCAAATTATCGTCATCCTCTCAAACCGGGAGACCCGGGGCTACGCGGTCAGTTCCTACAAGTTGCATTGGTCCCGTGCGAGGTGTTCGTGCCTCCTACAGGGTCGTTGGGGGGCTAGTTAGGGTTTTCACCCTTTAACGGCATGTTTTTAAGTCTAAGTGTGATTTTTGCAGATTATCGTCATACTCTCAAACCGAGCGACCCGAGACTACGCGGTCAGTTCCTACAAGTTACATTGGTCCCGTGCGAGGTGTTCGTGCCTCCTACGGGGTCGTTTGGGGGCTGGTTTGGGTTTTCACCCTTTAACGGCTTGTTTTTAAGTCTAAGTGTGATTTTTGCAAATTATCGTCATCCTCTCAAACCGGGAGACCCAGGGCTACGCGGTCAGTTCCTACAAGTTGCATTGGTCCCGTGCGAGGTGTTCGTGCCTCCTACGGGGTCGTTGGGGGGCTAGTTTGGGTTTTCACCCTTTAACGGCATGTTTTTAAGTCTAAGTGTGATTTTTGCAAATTATCGTCATCCTCTCAAACCGGGAGACCCGGGGCTACGCGGTCAGTTCCTACAAGTTGCATTGGTCCCGTGCGAGGTGTTCGTGCCTCCTACGGGGTCGTTGGGTGGCTAGTAAGGGTTTTCACCCTTTAACGGCATGTTTTTAAGTCTAAGTGTGATTTTTGCAGATTATCGTCATACTCTCAAACCGAGCGACCCGAGACTACGCGGTCACTTCCTATAAGTTACATTGGTTCCGTGCGAGGTGTTCGTGCCTCCTACGGGGTCGTTTGGGGGCTGGTTTGGGTTTTCACCCTTTAACGGTTTGTTTTTAAGTCTAAGTGTGATTTTTGCAAATTATCGTCATCCTCTCAAACCGGGAGACCCGGGGCTACGCGGCCAGTTCCTACAAGTTGCATTGGTCCCGTGCGAGGTGTTCGTGCCTCCTACGGGGTCGTTGGGGGGCTAGTTAGGGTTTTCACCCTTTAACGGCATGTTTTCAAGTCTAAGTGTGATTTTTGCAGATTATCGTCATACTCTCAAACCGAGCGACCCGAGACTACGCGGTCAGTTCCTACAAGTTACATTGGTCCCGTGCGAGGTGTTCGTGCCTCCAACGGGGTCGTTTGGGGGCTGGTTTGGGTTTTCACCCTTTAACGGCTTGTTTTTAAGTCTAAGTGTGATTTTTGCAAATTATCGTCATCCTCTCAAACCGGGAGACCCGGGGCTACGCGGTCAGTTCCTACAAGTTGCATTAGTCCCGTGCGAGGTGTTCGTGCCTCCTACGGGGTCGTTTGGGGGCTGGTTTGGGTTTTCACCCTTTAACGGCTTGTTTTTAAGTCTAAGTGTGATTTTTGCAAATTATCGTCATCCTCTCAAACCGGGAGACCCGGGGCTACGCGGTCAGTTCCTACAAGTTGCATTGGTCCCGTGCGAGGTGTTCGTGCCTCCTACGGGGTCGTTGGGGGGCTAGTTAGGGTTTTCACCCTTTAACGGCATGTTTTCAAGTCTAAGTGTGATTTTTGCAGATTATCGTCATACTCTCAAACCGAGCGACCCGAGACTACGCGGTCAGTTCCTACAAGTTACATTGGTCCCGTGCGAGGTGTTCGTGCCTCCTACGGGGTCGTTTGGGGGTTGGTTTGGGTTTTCACCCTTTAACGGCTTGTTTTTAAGTCTAAGTGTGATTTTTGCAAATTATCGTCATCCTCTCAAACCGGGAGACCCGGAGCTACGCGGTCAGTTCCTACAAGTTGCATTGGTCCCGTGCGAGGTGTTCGTGCCTCCTACGGGGTCGTTGGGGGGCTAGTTTGGGTTTTCACCCTTTAACGGCATGTTTTTAAGTCTAAGTGTGATTTTTGCAAATTATCGTCATCCTCTCAAACCGGGATACCCGGGGCTACGCGGTCAGTTCCTACAAGTTGCATTGGTCCCATGCGAGGTGTCCGTGCCTCCTACGGGGTCGTTTGGGGGCTGGTTTGGGTGTTCACCCTTTAACGGCATGTTTTTAAGTCTAAGTGTGATTTTTGCAAATTATCGTCACTCTCAAACCGGGATACCCGGGATTACGCGGACAGTTCCTACAAGTTACATTGGTCCCGTGCGAGGTGTTCGTGCCTCCTACGGGGTCGTTTGGGGGCTGGTTTGGGTTTTCACCCTTTAACGGCTTGTTTTTAAGTCTAAGTGTGATTTTTGCAAATTATCATCATCCTCTCAAACCGGGAGACCCGGGGCTACGCGGTCAGTTCCTACAAGTTGCATTGGTCCCGTGCGAGGTGTTCGTGCCTCCTACGGGGTCGTTGGGGGGCTAGTTAGGGTTTTCACCCTTTAACGGCATGTTTTTAAGTCTAAGTGTGATTTTTGCAGATTATCGTCATACTCTCAAACCGAGCGACCCGAGACTACGCGGTCAGTTCCTACAAGTTACATTGGTCCCGTGCGAGGTGTTCGTGCCTCCTACGGGGTCGTTTGGGGGCTGGTTTGGGTTTTCACCCTTTAACGGCTTGTTTTCAAGTCTAAGTGTGATTTTTGCAAATTATCGTCATACTCTCAAACCGTGGGACCCGGGACTACACGGTCAGTTCCTACAAGTTAAATTGGTCCCGTGTGAGGTATTTGTGCCTGTTACAGGGTCGATCGGGGGTTGGTTTGGGTTTTCACCCTTTAACGGCTTGTTTTTAAGTCTAAGTGTGATTTTTGCAAATTATCGTCATCCTCTCAAACCGGGAGACCCGGGGCTACGCGGTTAGTTCCTACAAGTTACATTGTTCCCGTGCGAGGTGTTCGTGCCTCCTACGGGGTCATTGGGGGGTTGGTTTGGGTTTTCACCCTTTAACGGCATGTTTTTAAGTCTAAGTGTGATTTTTGCAGATTATCGTCATACTCTCAAACCGGGATACCCGGGATTACGCGATCAATTCCTACAAGTTACATTGATCCCGTGCGAGGTGTTCGTGCCTCCTACGGGGTTGTTTGGGGGGCTAGTTTGGGTTTTCACCCTTTAACAACTTGCTTTTAAGTCTTAAGTGTGATTTTTACAAATCATCGTCATACTCTCAAACCGAGAGACCCGGGGCTACGCGGTCAGTTCCTACAAGTTACATTGGTCCCGTGCGAGGTGTTCGTGCCTCCTATATCGTCATATATCGTCATATTCTCTAACGGTATGTTTTTAATCAATTTTGAACGTTTATGGATTTTAAAAGGTGTGGATTTGTGAAACAAAAGTGAGTATGAACATTGATCCAAAGATAGTGCCTAATGAACCTCTATTTAGAAGAATCACCAGATCAGGTACCAAAGTTCTCCTAAAATCTAAATCCCAACTTTTAAATTATTAATCTAATAGTTTGGAATGCAAGAGGGGTTGGTAATAAGGCCACCTGCAGAAGAATCAAGATGCTATAAAAAATTCATAAAATCCCTGCTATTGCTATCATAGAGCCAAAAATTGATAATTCTAAAATTACTTCTACCATGTTGAAGCTTGGTTTTGAAGGTTATTGTTTCAATGTATCAAATAAAATATGTTTTTTCTGGAAATTTGGTATGAATTGTATTATGTTGTATGATGATGAGAAGGTTATTTGTATTAAATTTTCTCACTAGATGTTGGAACATGAGGTGATTCTCACTATAGTGTATGCCAAATGAACTAATGTTGAAAGAATGCCTCTGTGGAGTTGTATAGAGATGCTTAGCAATAGATGTATGAATAATCCCCAATATAGATATGTTTAGCAATAAATATATTAACAATACCCAATTAGTAATTGGGCATTTTAATAGTGTATGTTCTCCAGATGAGAAAATGGGAGGTAATCCCTTTGACTTTCATGGCTCCCAAGAATTCAATGATGTAATTTCAACGAGTGGACTTATGGACCTTGGCCTTTTGGGGTCTAAATTTATTTGGTACAAAAACAAAAGTGAGGATGACCTTATTTTTGATAGGCTGGATAGGGGTCTGGTGAATGCCAAATGGATTGCTGAATATCCAAGAACTGAATTAAAACACCTTAATATATATTGTTCAGATCATAACCCTCTGCTAATTTCTATCAAAACCATCCTTGACAACTGCCCCAAGCCATTTATTTTCCAAAAGATATGGTGTAACCATAAGTATTTTCAAGATATATTAATAAAAATACCTTCAAAGATGTCTTTCAAACAATTAAGCACTTAGAAAATGAGCTGTTGGCTAAGGATATTTTATTTGATTCTAATAGATATAATGAGAGTAGGGAGGCCATGAATGAAACAAAGGCTAAACTCATATAGGCTCTTAAATATGAGGAAATTTTTTGGTGGAAAAATCAAGTATGAAATGACTTAAGGGGGGGTGGGACTGTGGATGATCCTAATGATATTGAAGCTAATTTCACTAATCACTTCATGAATTATCTAGATACTGATTCTTGTAATCATTATAATTCTTTATTGGATGTAATTCCAAAGAGTTTGTTTGAGCAGGATAATCATATGATGGGAGAATATCCAGATGAAATTGAAATATTAAATGCTATAAATGGCTTGTATGAAGACACTGTTGTAGGGCCAGATGGTTTTAGGGGTGTTTTCTATTAAAAACATTGGGATATTATAAAAGAGTATTTGGTTATGTCCATTCACTCTTTTTCTCTAGAACTAAAATTCATATAAGTTGGTCTGCCACCTTTATTATGCTTATTACAAAAATTTCCATTCCTATGCAGTGAGACAAATTCATACCTATCTTCCTTGGAAATTTTAATCTAAAGATCATTTCTAATATTATTAACTCCAGACTCTCAGTCATCCTGCCTATGTTGATTTCTCCACTTCAAAGTGGATTTACAAAAGGAATAAGTATTGAAGATAACATCCTCTTAGCCTATGAAATGTCTAATGATATTGGCATGAAAAGGCATGTATTTAATGTCATCATCAAGGTGGATATGGATAAAGCTTGTGATAGAACATCTTGGTTCATTGTTACAAATGTTTTGAGAAAGTTTGGCTTCTCAAAATTTTTCATTGACAAGGTGTGGAGAATTATTTCAAACAACTGGTTCTCCATTATATTAAATGGTAAAATGTCAAGTTTCTTCAATTCTAAGAGGGGTTTAAGGCAAGGAGACCCTCTTTCTCCTAGACTATTTATCATTGCAGCTGAGGTTCTTAAAAGATGTCTTCAACATTAGATGGAGAAGCAGGTAATATTACCTTGTTTTCATTCTTTGAACTTCCTTTTAATTTCACACCTGAGTTATACAGATGATGTTATCATCTTCATAAATGGTAGCAAAAGAAGCCTCAAGAAGCTTATGGAGTTTTTAAAATATTATGAGGATACATCTCGCCATCTTAATAATAGAAGGAAAAGCTCTTTTAAAGTTGCCCCCAAAATGCCTAAAGATTCTAGAAGGAGAATTGAATTAGTTCTAAACTTGAAAAAAACATCTTTTCCAATCAAATATATAGGTTTACCATTATATAAGGGAAGGAAAAAATTGTCATATTTTGAAGGCCTATTAGCTAATATCAGTTCAAGGATTCAAGGATGGAATTCCAAGTTTTGTCTCAAGGTGGTAGATTAATTTTAATAAAAAAATGTTCTATCCTCAATCCCTTTATATACTCTTGCAGCTTTGAACCCTCCAAAGGGCATTATGAGAAGGTTGCATAATTTATTTACCAGATTCTTTTGGGGTTGTAAAAGTCTAGAGGAGAAGAAGTATCAATGGATCAACTGGGAGCAATTCGTAGGCCAACTGAGGAAGGTGGATTAGGTGTTAAAAATATTGAGGACATTGTTAAAGCGGGTAGCTGTAAGATTTGCTGGTAGCTGGGGAAAAAGGAAGGGTTTTTGGCCAATTTCATGTCAAATAAGTACAAAGCTAATTTGTAGGAGGGCAACTATGGTTCATAAACTTTTAAAAGAATTTGGTCAGTGCATGATATTACATTTGATCATCTTACTAAGTGTAATGATTATTTAATTTGGAAACCTTCAATCATAGGTGATTTTACCTTTGCTTCTGCATTAGAGATTTGTAGAGATAAATTCCCATTATATCAATCTTTTAAATTCATTTGAAGCAAACATTGTCCTAAGAAAATTTTATATTTGTGTTGAGATTTTTTCAAAATACAATTGATCAGATTATGAAGTGCAAAAGTTAGGCATTAATCTTGCATCTCGATGTAGATGTTGTCACAATAATATGGAATCCATTGACCATTATTTCTTAAATGGTCCAATTACTACTTCTATTGGGCAGTGGATGGGTAGTCGTAGGCTTGGTATTAAGCTCAATTTCAGTTACATTACGGATATGATGATGGCATGGTGTTTGAAGAACTCTAATAAAGATTTTCTAAGATGAATCATCAATATAATCCCTCTTATCACAATTTAGGATATTTGGAAATCAAGAAATGAAACTATTTCAGAAGGTGTGGATTTGTCTGGCCATAATATTTTTTCCAAAATTCTTTCCTACACTAGTGACGTTGTGGGAAATTATACTTGTAAGAGCAGACCTAAATCAGAGGATTTTGATCTATTGAAATATTTCAAAATCAAAGTCTTTACTCCTAAGCCTAGGATGCTGATATTAAGATGGAATAAACATATCACAAGCTATTTCGAATTGAATGTGGATGCAACATATAGAAGTAGCCTAGGGATGAGTGGTATATGAGGTGTTATTCGAGATGATCAAGGAAGATTCATAGGAGATTTTTATGATTATATATGGGGGTTTTCTCTCATATATGCAGAAATTGAAGCTTTTAAAAAAAGGCATTTAGTTGTGTATTAGCCTTGGTTTAGTGCAAGTGATCATTGAATCTGATTCAAAGACATCATTTCAATACATTTTAAATCAGTAGAAGCCTCCTTGGATATTAATGGGTACTATTGTAGAGATTCAATAGTCCATTAAGGGTAAAGCTTAAAACATTAATCACTGTAATACCCCGTATTTTTAATGATTTTAATTATGGGATTAATTGACTTAAAATGGGAAATTTATTTATAATTCATTCAAATTTAACTAAATAATTACTGGCACGATGAGAGTTAGTATTTATTTATGTGAATTATGTTGAATATTACTTAGTGAGCAAAGTGATATGTAATTATGAATTTATTCTAATTGTCAAGTGAATAATACGACAATTATGGAAATTAAGTCGGGACGCGCGTGTTAGTCGTGTCAAGACGCAATTTAATGGAATGAAAAGTAATTTATTTATAAGTCACCCGTATGGTAATTTTGAGTGAGCCAAAGTGTCCGTAAGGGTCGAGATAATAAAAAAAGCCTACCCGGGAGTTCAGTTTGGGTCCCGGGGATTTTTTTTGGCAAATCGGCACCCCGGGAGGGTATTTTAGTCATTTTTATTTTAGGGGTAATTAAACCCATGAAAATTCTAAGTCTATATCAGCTGCTAGGGTTAGGCTTTATAGAGATATTAAACACAAAATCTTGGGAAATCATAGGAGCAGGAGAGTGAAGGGTTTTCTAAGGCTTGAATCACCACTCGGGCACCATTCAGACCACCATAGTCGCCAACGTATAGATCGGGGAGAGAGAATCAACCCCATACCTTTCATCACCAATGGACTAGACCTCTACATAAGGCAAGTAATTATCTTGCATAAATTTACTGTTGATATATGATCTATGTTAGAATAGGGTAACATTTATATAAATATTTCATGCTTTGGAAGAATTTAGATAGTGTAAATCATGATTCTTGGGTTAAAATTTTAATGGAATAGGTTCGTTTATGCATGTACAATCAAACCCATGTTATTATAATCAAATTGGTTGAAGAAATCTGGAAATTAGATGTTTAATTGAAGATGAAGTCAAAATTAGGGTTCTTGAGGCTAAAGATGGAAATTGGGTGAATTTATGCGTGTTGATGTTCTTTAAATGATTTGGGTATGTTAGTAATTGTCCATACTTGTTAGTATAGGTCCTGGATTTCATGAATATCAATTGGGAGATGTTTACAGACGATTTTGGTGGTTAAAAATTTGGAAAGCCGTAACTGTTAAGAAATCTGGGCAAATAACTGGTCGATCGATCGATCGACCCATTTCATTGAGCGATCGACTCCCCTGGAAAATGTGACTTGTTTCCTTTTTAATATTTGATTAAATCCTAACTTTTATAAATCTTTGGTGTTGATTAATTAAGCATAATGAGAATTAGATAAGGGCAGTATGATATACTTAAGACCCAAAAAATGTTATTTTGGATGGAATTGAATGGGGAAATTACGAGTATTAATCGAATGGGTTACAATAAAAAAATATATAAATTGGGGTTGAAATCGGATAAATGAATATTCAAGGTTAGTACCAGTGGTGGGGGTATATTATAGCTATTGAAATAATCCAAGGAATAACCTGGAAACTTCTTAACCTTTTTGGGATAAGGAAAAGTAATTGATGTTATGAGATGAGAGTTACCGCTTTAAATAAAATATTAGGTAAGATATTCGAGATATAAATGTAGTACGTATGAGAATCCTAAAATTGGACGTGTGTATACCTATATGGAGTTTTATATATACTTAGGTTGTGTGATTACCTATGGTATGGATTATTATATGTAATGCATCATACCGCGCTACTTGATATCACAGAGGTTTTCGCGCTAGGATAATCTTATTCCGATGAGGCCATTGGGGGAATATGGACTTGTACCTTAGAACCATAGAACCTTGGTAAAGCCAATCTATGAATGATAGTGCAGACGGTAGTAGGGGGGAGTGGGTATGTTCGTCTCCCTTATGACTTGGAACTATGATTCACATGAATTATTTGTGATTTGTGTTTTATACAGTTCTCTTATGATTATGAACCTTTAGTCCTTCATATAGCATATGATATACTGGGACTTGATAGGAGAGTATGCATGCACCATAACTTAGTCTCAGGGTGCCTTATAAGTAAATATATTATGATAGTGAAGTCTATATATCTACTAGTGATTATCCTACCGTGTTGCTTCTTAGATGAGAAAGAGTATGTCATATAAAATACTTTATAAATGTGGGAAATTATACGAAAAAGAAATACTTTAATTGATTAATAAATATTGGAAATGCAAGAATGTAGTATTCAAGTAATATGGGTGGACATAATGATAGGCATCATAGTGAGAGACTTGATTCAAACTAGTTAGGTGGGATAATATAACTAGGATGGGTTAGGAGTATACGGTAGGCATTCACAATAGTTGAGAGGTGAGGATTTCAAGTGAGAGCACATGACTAACATGTATACAATATCTGGTATTTATGCAATTTAAATACTTGCTATTTTCAACTTGGTCTCTGACCCGTTTTCTATCAAATCTATTTTGTTTTTGTAAAAACCTTTTAGGTGCCCAGCCACAGGGATACCAAGCATAGGAGATTCATTCAGTTGGTGTGCTGGAGCTGCTGTGGAAGTTACAGGACCTCAGTATTATACATCTCCACATTCATTCTTGATTCATTCAGAGACATTCATTTCAGTCAAGGCATGTTGCCTGCTCTTTTTTTAGAGATAGTAGTTTTCAGAGAGTCATTTACATTTCAGTTGTTGGATTTATTTCATTTCAGATTATCATATTTGGGATTTAGACTGGAAGTGTTCACTCCAGACTCAGTTTATTTCATTATGTCATTTTAATTCCTATGAGATGTTATGGGATGCCCAATGTTTAGTTAATAATTTAATTGCTTGCATGTTTTATTAGAATAAAATAAAATAAAATAATTAAAACTTGGCATCTGATTTTTAATTACTAGGTGGTTAGTAATTTATAAAAAGTTTTCGACAATGATGCTAAGACTGATTCCAACTGGATATTCTGTTTTAAATTTAATAAAGGACTAATCACCTAGTATTTAATTAAGCGGGGTCTCATAATCATCTATGGAGGGAAGTAAACTCAGCAGCTGACAAAATGGCAAACTATGCCATATCATCTCAATCATCAAGTACTTGTCAATAAAGTATGTATGCCTAATGTTAGAAATGTTTCTTAATTCTTGTAACGAGTTTAGGTTTAAAATCCTAAGTTTATGCTTACATTTCAGTCGATCTATTGGGCTCAACGATTGAATAAGTTTGCTTTTATTTCTTGAGCTTGTTCATGCCACGTAGGAGAGGCTTTTTCTCATAGCTATTTTTAATTAAACTTGTCGGAATTCTGTTTCTCTTCCCTAAAAAAGAGGATGATCAATGTATGAGTTTCTTCAATAAAGGATATTTTTCAGAAATGAAAAAAAATGGTGTTTTTATGAAAGGTGTCAAAATTCTAAAAATTGTTATGTTTTGGTGAATGAACCAAATGAATGCTGCGTAAAGGGAAAAAATAATTTTGTTGATCAACCGTTAGAAAACATAGATTTTTAAAATTTGTAAAGTATTGAGTCAACTTCTTTTCATTATATCTTAAAAAGTGTGGAGAACATATTCAAATCCTGAAATGATTCAAATGGCTCAACCATCTTCGGGTGAGAATGAGAAAAATCAAGTTTTCAAAGAAAATGTGATTGTTGAATCAAGTGTTTTGAATGTGAAAGAAAATGAGCAAGTTATTTCCAAAAGTCAAGAAAGTTTGAAAAGACATTTACAATATTACATTTGAACATTTTACCATAAAAAAGGTCATTTAAAAGATTTTTGTTACAAGTTGTTCAAAATTCAAAGAAAGGCAAAAGGTGTTTCTAATAATCATTCTAAGTTGGTTTATCATGAGACTTATGTTTGCACTTATTGTCATACAATTGGTCCCCTTAGGGATTTTAGTTTCATAGTTAGGAATTCTCATGTTAGCTCACATTCACATTCACATTCATATGATTTATTTGATGAATTTCAAAATGAATTGAGTGATCTTGTGAAGGATTTTAATGAGTTAAAAATGGAATGTGGAAAGGATTTTGCAAATAAAAATGTTTTCGAGAGAAATATTGACTTCATGTCACATGAAAATGAAAATATTGCTAAGAATATGGATTATGTGAAGAAGGAATGTTTTGAAATAGGGGGAAATTTGAATTTGAAACCTCATATTGTGTCAAGGGTTTCTTCTAAACCTAAGTATACCACTTCAATGGATGTTTTGAAAAATAAAGGCATTTTGAATCTTGGTTTGTATATTTTCACCCTAAAGGGTGAGTTACCTTCAAGTGTTTCCCCACCTCTCATTGATAAAAGAGATTATCATCCCTACACTTGAATTGATTAGTGATTGTCATATCTAAGACATTATTGTCTCATATTTCATATTTTATCCTAGGCTATATTTGGGTGTTGATGTTGTTTGTGTTACATCTTCTTTGTATATACATGCTAGTTGCATCTTTTGATTGTTCTTATTTTGATTTGTGTTTCCATTAATAAAAATTCAAAAACATTTTAAGTTTGTTTATTTAGTGTGGGAGTGTTTTATGATCGAGCTATACTAACTCTCTCCCCTCTCTCTCTATTGCTGCCTCTCAACCCTAGCTAGGGTTGTATGGCAACTTTCACGTCCATTCATAACTTGCCTCTAAAACCTACTCATCCCCATCACCACATTAACAAATCCTTTGCATGTGTTCTAAAAGGAAATAATACATCGTAAGAAATCCCTCTTCTTTCTGTCTCATCCCATGAAGGAGAGCACTACACCCAAACTGCCAACTTGTCACGGTCAAAATCCCTGACAAGTCAAAATTATCAAGGTCTTTGACTGTGACAAGTTTGGGGGTGACAAATAAAATTTTATGGATTTATCACGGTTAAATACCGTGAAAAGTTCGTTAGAGTTATCATGAAATTTTCATGACCTTTGACCTTGACACATTTGTCTCGGTCAAAGACCATAACAAGCCTGTGACAAAAACTTAAACTTGTCATGACCTTTGATCGTGATAAGTCTGTGACAAATAAAAAATTATCACGGAATTTAATCATGACAAGTTCGTGATAAGTTTCTTTGTCACAGACTTGTCACGGGAAAAGTCCATAACAAATATGGGCAGATTTAAAAAATAAACTGCTCGGCAGTATGACCACTGCCACTGCCCAGCAGTATATTTATACCTGTTAGAGCAAAATTTAACCTGTCCAAACAGCATATATATCAAGAAACCAAACCAAAATACAAATATCCATAACCAACATGTAAATATCAATAACCAAATACAAATATCCATATCCAAACCAACATGTACCAAAAAAAATAAATACAAATATAATCCAATATCCAAATAAAATAAATACAAATAATGTCATGGAGTAGGGTCTAGAACAGGTCGGAGGAGGAAGGAAGGCCACACGACATATGCATTGATACACCCATAAATTATTTGAACGCCTCATTGTTCATGAAACCACAAAGGTAAGTTATCCTTTTCGGCCAAAACATACATGGCGAGCACCTTCGCCTCAATGTCTTGCAGGGGACGTACATGAACCACCATACCTGGGTCCCTTAACCCCTCTCTATCAGATCCGCACCAAATATGTCGATTAAAAACACGCTCGGTTAACTGATTGTTGACATAGGCCATTCGAGGGGGGTCAATATAGGAAGTGGATCACATAAGGGCTGCGAGTTCGTGCGTATTGGCGACGAATCAGTGACGTTCTCGTCTACCTCTTTATTCTTCTCCTTCACCTTTCCCTTGCCCTAATTGGATGTGGACTCCCAATGATTCTTCATGAATGCATATATATCTAAGACCATCGCCTCTAACCTTAATAACTTATCATCATGGGTGTCCACCTTATGAGCCAACCCAGCGTTGCACTTATCCATTATGATGATCCTCGACTTTCGCACCCGAGAGCTCACCCCTTAGTCCTCCCCTTGCAATCTGCCCCGAGCACTTGGCTGAGTGCGTCCGTAGCCAAAGATGCTTTATCGGCATTAGACTGCGAATCATGCACTTCCTTAAGTTTTCCCAAAACGACAAAAAGTACATGATTAGTTAATTAAGTTAATAATTTTTTTAACTTAATTAAAAAAATTAAACATTTATAACTTACAATTGTGGATGCGACGCTGAGGGACACCTCCTTATCCTTGACCTTCTTCATCCAAATTTCCACATAGGCATCAAGCCTATATGGCCTACCCCCAGGGCCACTCCCCATCTTCTGAAATAAAATAATGCAGAATTAGTACGTAACGCAAAGTAATGAAAAATTAGAATAACATAAAACTAAAATTAATGAAAAATGAAAACTTACCATCCCGTGCTCCACCCCGGCATAAGATGTCCTCGTGGAGTAGTGCACATCCCTCTTTTTTGCTCAATTTTCCCTCCCCAATTGACAAGATGCCAATTGTCGCTCATAGATCTCATTGTCGAAAAACCGCGGTCAGTGTGCCAATGAGATCGGATCCTTCGAGTGACAGTTTCACGCACTCTCAGAATGGACTTTCAGGTCTTCTCAAGGTACCGTGCCCGTATATTTTTCTTCCACGTCTTATATTGATCCCTCAAATGTTCCAACGTGGAGTCGCGGACATGTGGGGGAACACCGAATTGATCTTGTCAAACAAATACAAACGAAAACGAAAGTAAGTGTTAGTTGCTTATAAATATAAATATAAATACACTACCTGTAGTGCCCCCCTAGATGCCCATATTGAGCTCATTTGGCACGACCCTCCAATCATTGTACCCCGGGTCGACGATCGCCTTCAACAACTCAAGGGATATAGCATATAATGTCGTCTTATTCTCGACGATGGACCCCAATTTTCCCCATTTTGGGGGCCTAGTGGCCGGGGAGCCCTCGTCGCCTCCGCTACCATGCTGGGATGAAGACATTTTCTGAAAAAATTGTTATTATTAATACAAACATGTATATGGACTTTGAATTAATGCTCAAATCCGATAATAACAAAGCACTATAAGAATATAAGTTAACGACATTATAAATCTAATTGTTGTTTCAATATCGGGTCATGTCATGGACTTTGAATTAATGCTTAAATTGATTAAAATCCTAATTAACATATTCACTAAGTATAAAACCAATTTTGATTCAAATTTGATAATAACAAAGCATTAGAAGAATACAAGTTTTTATTGAATACATACGCATAAGAACTAGAAGGCTAGTATCTATGCGTACTATATGTAATTTAAATAAGTTATAAATGTTACATAACCCTTATGTCATGCATTCAAATGAGAATACATGCAGGCATGCACCGCCCGAAGCAAGTGTTATATAAGAAATTGACTTAATGTAAATTTACACATGGACTATAAATTACGGTTCCCGTTATTACCTTTTACCCTCGTTACTTGTTATATAACACTTGCTTTACAGGCTACATAAATGCATGTGTTGGAAAACATGCCCCCAATTTTAAATTTCTTCCCTTCGAAATTTTAATTTTTCCAAATTAAAATTAAACTAAACTAAACTAAATAGGAAATAAAAACTACTCAAACCTTAATTTTCACTTACACACAATTAATTCAACACAAGTCCTAAAATTTGCCTAAAAATAATTAATTCATTTTTTAATATAGGCCAAACTAAATTAACACAAATTTTAACTAATTAAATTGTGCCGACTCGACTTAAATTAACTGAAATTCAGCCAAATATATCGCGACAATCGTTCTTTCTTCAAATGGGATGTACATTGCGACAACATCCGAACATGGGACTACATTCATAGTACATCTTGGATCGATTGAAGTTAGGAGTTCTCTCTTACGAAGCCAACTATGAATCAAGACTTGACTGGCTTTTCATTTAGCATTGCTGATTTTTTGATTGAGTAGTATTTTTGTGACCTTGCTATTTTTCTTTCAATGTTAGGTAGGATTTGACTTGGATTTCGAATACATGTTTTTACATTGAATTTGGTTCATGAATTTAGTGACATGGATTTGACCTTGCTATTGGTGCGTGTTTATACCCCGCTCTAACTTATGAATTCAAGTATTTTATCGATGATGTGGTTTATACGAGGTTTTGAACGGACTATTAGTTTTGATTTTACATACTTTCAAAATTTTTATCGTTTTGTAATTACGTACTTTGAAAATTTTCACCGGGCCTTCAAGCACGGGTATCCGCTAGTATATATATATGGAATCTTGGAACTAAACTAACATATGTGTGTATATGTGTTTTTGAAAGATTTTAATCCATTAAAATCATGAACTCAAAAAGGAACTTTTTCTCTCAAGAATGTTGCTCTCTCTTTCTCTTGGAGGGAATGAAAAAGTTACAGAAAATGTGTTTCACACATTTAGTTATTCAGGAAAAAGAAGTGAGAAAACAAGTGGGCAAGTGCGAAGTTTTATAAAAAACTGCCTCGGTCGTTCGAACGACAATCTAATGAGTAAAACACTAGAATGTCGATAAAAGGAAAACCAAAAACTTGTTTGAATGAATTTTACTAATGAGAATTCAGAGAGTTTTAACACAAAGTCGTTGGAATCCTCGTTTGAAATGTCATTCGAGCGAACTCGTTTGAACGAGAAAAAATCGTTCAAATGACTTTTCAGAAAATTCAAAAATTTGCCCAAAGCTTTTTATAGAAAGTTCTAAAAATATTTTCTGAAAATAAAAATTCGTTTAGACAAAAATAACACCCATAAAAATATATCAAGTCTCCCTATAGATATATTAAATGCATTCATACCTTTTGGAGACATGGAATCCTCAAATCTTGATGACGTAAAATATGGCATGAGAAACTCGACAATGATGAAGCTTAAAAATCTGGGCCTCTACTTTTTCAACTTCTTCAAACGTCATAGGCTAGATAGGAGCAAACTTCTATCCTATGACACAAATGGTTTTTTCCGAAATTAAGCCAAAACTACATATGGACACAATTGGAAATTGGTGTCCTTACAAATCTCCCCCTTTGTCTTTTCCGGGTCAAAACCCAACCAAAAATATCTAACATGATCTACCATGATCTACCTAAGAAGATAACTCTCACCCCCTAAATGAGATCTCCTAAACTAAAGGTTTAGATACCATTTCTCCCCCTTTTTTGTTGAGGAATATGTAAGGATAAAGAATTTAAAACTAATTTATTTCTCCCTCAATTTAAAGTAACTACCATTTCTCCCCCTAAAATCTGCATCTACTCATGGGATACGAATTAAGGAAAAACAAGTGGAACATGCATTGGTGCATAAGGTGATAAGAGCAATAAAAGCATATGGGCAACTAAAACAAGCAACTAATCCACAACAAGGAAAAATAGATACCAATTTATGACGCGAAAAAGAAAATGATATCAACTAACATGTTTTGAACATAAGAATGGGATATCAACCAAAATTCGCAACAAGATGGATACCAATATGAATTTAAAGAAAATATGGACTAACAAACAAGGATAAGACTAAAAAAAATTACCATATATATATATGCACAATGAATAACACTAACGCACACGCACATATACATAGGTATAAACACCACACACGACACAAAATACATAAAGCTTTACACACTCGTATGGTAAAAATGTGTCCAAAATACATGTGGTAAACGAAAGTGTAGGGGTATGACCTAGTAACAATTAAATTATGATCCAATCACTTAAAACATGTTCATGGAGTTCTCATTCGGTTGCAAAATTTTATCACATTTAGATATATCCTCATGTGACAATATAAATTGAACTCAATGAACAAACATACACAATGCACACAAGCCTAGAATTTCAATGATTCCACAAACCAATAGAGTCATGACAATAAAAGCATAACCAGGATACAAAGTCATTGTGCAAACCTGTTGATACATCCAACCAAACTCCTTATAATTTTTTTTTTCTTTTGAACATATCAACTAAACTAAACAGGCCTTGGCAAAATTTTCTTTTATAAAGCCAAATTTTTAATGCCAAATTTCAATGGTGGCTTTTAACGTAAAGTAATTTTGTCTTTCGCAGCCTGATTCCATTGATAAACAACTACAACACCAAATGAATATATTTTCTATTTTGTTTACATCCGGGAAACGGCTATTACATGCACAAATCCTCCATAATCATAGCAACATGTAGATGACTAAATTGATAGGAGAACATCCCACTTAGCTCAAATATACATGTGAAGTTTAAATTTTAAATGAGATCATTAATTAAGGGTCAAAAGTAGCGCGTGTCAAACGTCGATCGTTGTTTTCTGTTCACCGCCTTAATACAAAAAACCTAAACTTATGACTAAACTCAAAATGAGAGTATAGCGGCCAAGTCCGGGTATCGAAAATCCACAGAGACGAGTTGTTGGAATTTAATTGATTTATTACTTGTAAAATAAAAGTGTAAAAGAAATTTTTCTAACTAAAAGAAAGAAAAGATAAACTAGGCATGAGTGTATTTAAACTAAATTAATAAAGAGCATAAAAACTATAGGTTGCGTCGGATATCACTCACCCCGAGTTAATTAGTATAAAATGGTTACATGGTCTCACGAGTTATTAAGATTGAGTCTCGTTTCGACAGTTACTTAAACCCATAGTTGTCACACCCCTAAATTCGTATAAAAGTCTAATAAGATTTTGGCATCAACAAATACCCCAGAAATTACACATGCAAGGTCATAAATAACTAGAGCAACCCAATCGAAATAAACACGTAAAAACTCTATCATCAAAGCAAAGCAACAAAACCAACCATAGGTGAGTTCAATCCGACACAACCTAGACTAAATTAGCTAGAAAGCATGGTAAATGACATGAAATAAATTAACTAATTTATTAAAGCACAACTAATTAATTAAAGCAACAATAAATAAATTAACAACTAAAATTATCTAGGCATGAAATAAATAACTAAGCATGGAAATCTTGGTTACAAAGCATAAAAATAAGAGAGAAGACAATAAATAGTACCCACTTACATTAAAGGGTGTCAAACCACCAAGAAAATGGAGGAGAGGGGTGGTCTCCATAAGAAACCCCAAATTATCTCTCAACCCTAACCTAAGAACTAAAAAAAGAATCTCCCTACAAAAATAAACAAAGTGTTCTATTTATACTAAGTTTCCAAAAAATAAATAAAGAAAAAGAGAAAAGAAAAGAAAAGGGGATAAGTTCTAATTTAAGAGAAAAATAAAAAGAGAAAATAAAAGAAAAAAAGGGAAGTAAAAGAAAAATATCTCGGCCAAACAGGGGACCGGTCGACAGGAGGTGGTGGCCGGTCGACTGCGAGACAAGGAAAAGGCCCACTGGTATCAACCCATGGTAAAAATGGAATCATAGATCGACCACGAGGCGACAACCGGTCGACCGGGCATAGAAGCAAAGGCCCCCATCGATTTGTAGTGCTGGTGTAGCTCGTGTGTGGTCTGCCATAGCCATTTGGGAAAAGACCCACTTTGCAACACACATCCAAGCCACCACCATTATTGGCCAAACTGCATCTGTACAAGACCCGATGCGTTGGTGGAAAGGACCCAAGCCAAAATCGAGACAAATTTCCGTCCATGTAAAAGACGAGACCCACTTTCCATGTCCAAATATGGCCAAGAAGCTCCATGTCCATTAATGGTGGCAAACATCAAACCAAGACCCATTTCGAGCTCGTGAGTGTTTTGCGCAATCCAAAGCTCTATAATCGTGTGTTCAATTTGTCCAAAAGCATCCCAATTTGGAACGAACCCAAAATCCGAGAAAACCCCGAGCCTAGGGTGAAATTGTCATTTCCGAAATGGGTTTGCTGCAAAAAACGAGTTAGGGACACAAGGGGAATTTATGAAATTGTTAATGAAAGAGAAAAGGGACATCAAGGTCATTAATGAAATTGTTATTTTTCTCATAATTCTGTTCCGATTAAAGGTCCGTGTTTCCTTCGTTCGGACTCCGATTCGAGAAACGTTCATGGCACACAAAACTTGGCCCGAGGGCTATAAATTTCGTGAATACTTCGGGCAAAAATCCCGAAGTGTGAAATTACGAAAAGTCCCCTGAACATGCGAATCGCGACGAAACTTTATTGGAACGCGCTCAAAATTCATACTAAGCACTTTAATACCTGTAACAACTCAATTATACCTCAAATAACATGTTAGCGTATAAAACGGAGGTTGTCTGATTAACGAGCAAAATTATAGGCATTAAAGTACCCGAGGGGGCTAAAATGCATAAGTTTCAGGGTAATGAAAGTGCAATATTCGATACGAATCACACCCCCTAACTTACACATTTCTAGTCCCTAGTAATGAAATTCAAAGCAATAAGAACTATAAGAAAACCACAACATGTATATATGCATCGAAATATAAATGCCACTTTCGTAGGGAACATGATTGCATTTAGCATATGCAATAAGTCGTTAAACCACTAGGTTACGCTAGTGGACGAGTGCCATCTCATGAGAGTTTTCAGGGATGAAACCCAAAAACATCATTTGGTTTCCTCAAAATACTCCCAAACCAACATGCGACAAGACCAACAATATCGAAAAGGATTTCATACGCATTATTAGCACAATGAACGAATTCAAAGAAAGTCCATTTCATTAAACATTATAGAATGCACCTCATAGAATTGAAATCTTAAAATGTGGGAGGGGAGCGAGCACATGCAAATAATGACTTGGCCAAAAACTTAAATAAACCGGATAAAAATTAAATCAAATATATATTCAATCTTCATGGGCATTACACTCATAAAATCAATTCACTCGAAACAGGGAGTTAACACACGGAACATGTGGACATAAAGAGTAAATGTAAATGGAAACTAGGCCGTACACATGTCACAAATGAAGATCGCTATATAAAAAATAAAAAATTATAATCTCAATGAAAGATACCGCTCATTAAAGGAGGCAAAATGTATTTTCACAGATGATCAAAACTATTATGACTTTTGAATTAAATTCACCCTAAGATCAAATAGGACTTTATAGGGTTGTAATGTAGGTTTGGGGTTAAAGTACGAACTGAAGGGTATATATGTATGGATTCAAGGGTGTTCGGGATGAAAACTCGGGATAATGGAAAATGTGGGCAATATAAAAAATTGGAAAATACAATCCATAAAAGGCATTGAATATAACAATGGGGAGAGTAAACAAAGCTTATTGAACACTATACATAACATCTACAAATTTCTCTTTCTTTTTCTTTTCTTCTTTTTCTAATTTTTTCTTTTCTTTTGCTTTTTGCTTTTTTCGTTCTTTTGTTTTTCACTTCTTTCTTTTCTTAACTTTTCACACTCTCATATGCCTAAATTGAAACCACAAAACAATAACATTATTCAATCCCATGTAACATTCCAAACAAAGGCATGGAAGGTAATAGGTATGGTATATAACTCCAATGGGGAGTTGGTATGAGATTTTTGGTTTATGAAATGAAAGGATAATATTTAGGCTCAAAGGGGTTAATGAGGGAAAACATTTAAGGTGAGGTCAAGGTAAACATGGGTGATATAACAAAGATGGGATATGATCATTTCCTAAAGTTTATGCAATTCTCGAGTCAAAACAAACTTTGAAAATCATGCTCAAGTAACACATTTCAAGATATAAACTCAATTAATGAACGATCAATGAAAGAACAGTGAGATTACCAACTAATTAAACGTTTTCAATGAGGAAAGAAATGTGTATACACTCACAAACGACGAAAGGTACAAAGCTTACTCGGTGTAAGTATATACAATGCAACAAAAGATTACCGAGTTATAAAAATCTGAAACCAAATCAATAAAGCAAGAAAACCGCATGTGCTCATGGGATTAAAGTTTAATTCATGAAGTTAATCATAATATTAATAATTGAGGACTAAAGTCTAATAACTTCTAAAATCGAGAACATGCATCATTGAGTTGTCTATTGGATCGTGCAATTATTGAAATTTACCATCGAAAACAAAGGCAAAATGACCAAAAAAGAAGAAAAAAAGAAAGAAAATCTTTTTGAAATTTTTAATTTTTTACAAGAAAAGCATGTTTGGGAATAACATATAATCAAATAAAAGAAACTACTAGTGAATGGATAGAATATCCTACACCCCCTAACTTAAAACCTGACATTGTCCTCAATGTAAATTAAGAACCACGTTAAAGAGAGAAAAATAGAGATATTACCCACAATGGAGCGATCTACGAAAAGTACGAGTCCAAAGATTCTACAAAATATGTTAGTACCAAAGCATAAGAAAAAGAAAGAGTAATTTTTTTTTAACTAATTACACTAGACTATAAGTAAGAAGAGAAATAACCTACCATATACAACCTACCATATTAACTTCTAACTAACAATACACTAGAAGTTGAAATTTTTGAGGATTCGCCCAAACTACAAATTGACTTTGGAGGATAATCGGTGTGCCCTCACTTGAAAGCATACCTTTCGAAAAATTAGAATTTCATTTGAATAACGGAAGGCATGTGTAAGGCGAAAGAAATGAACCATCGTCAATTAAAAGTTTTTGGTGGACGATGGGGGATTTTGATAAGACGGGTGACAAATACACAAGCGGGCCAAAAAAAAACATAATTTTCTTCCAAATATTTTGAAATTGGAATGGGAGGGGGAACTCAAGGAGGCAAAGATCCCTTCATGGAAAATAACTCGAGCAAGTACTCCTCACCGGTGAAAGGGTTAAAATTTTTAAAGTTCGGTACTAATTCACCAGGTACTTGTGATGGTGTGATACCGGAGAATGAAAAGGGGGAGGAAAGAAATTCAAACTCAAGAGATGAGTTATCATCACTCAAAGTTAGAATTTCGAGGTAGATAGGATCATTTTCAATGAAACTTTCTTCTTTGGGATCCAAAGACGAAATAATTTCATTACAAATGGATACTACATCCATTTCATCCTCACTTTCATTCTCTATTAAACCATGGGCCAAGTCAAGAGTAGTTTGTTCCAAAGTAAATCCTGATTTGGTTCAAAACATTCCTCAACTTCAAAAGTTTAGAAAGAAAAATTGTCTTCCGATTCAAATAATAAATCCAATACATATTCCCATAGATGATTTTCTTCCCGATAACGCTCTTCATATCTCTCATTTTCAAGCATGAGCAAGCCCTCACCGAATGTCATAGGTCGAGGCGCGAATTCTTGCAAATGAGAAGTTTGAAAACTGTAATCGGAACTATCCTCAAACTCATTATTATAAGAATTTGGAAAACTATTGCAATTTGTTTCAAAATTCCTACTATAAGGAATTAGAGGCCCAAAATTGTTATCCTCCTCCTCAAAATACACGCACTCCAAAGCTTGACTTTTGTAATACTCGCCCAAAGTCAATTTTGAATTTGCAATTTTTTGGGACTCTAAGTATTGACCAAAAGTCATAGGAGTACGGGGATTTTGAGAATTATCATAATGATTACCAAAATGATTGGAATAAGACATGCTTAACCTAAAGATGTCTCAAAGTGGCGAATTCCACAAAAAATATGCACGGTCGAAAAATTCAAGTGGTTCTTGGTGCTCAAATGTAGAAGTCCTGAAAAATTGTTAGCAAAAAAATACAAATAGAAAACAAATACTACGAAATACTAAATCAAATAAATTATAAAACAAACTCATCCCCGACAACAACGCCATTTTGATTAAGCAAGTTGTCGGGATCAAAGCACTAAACCAATTAAGATTCAAAGCAAATCATCCTCGACAATGACGCCATTTTGATTAAGGGTGAAAAGTAGCGCGTGTCAAACGCCGATCATTATTTTTTGTTCACCGCTTTAATACAAAAAACCTAAACTTATGACTACACTAAAAAAGGGAGTATATCGGCCAAGTCCGGGTATCGAAAATCCACAGAGACGAGTTGCTAGAATTTAATTGATTTATTACTTCTAAAATAAAAGTGTAAAAGATATTTTTCTAACTAAAAAGAAAGAAAAGATTAACTAGGCATGAGTGTATTTAAACTAAATCAACAAAATGAATAAAAACTATAAGTTGGGTCGAATATCCCTCACTC
This sequence comes from Sambucus nigra, assembly GCA_949130495.1. NCBI lineage: Eukaryota > Viridiplantae > Streptophyta > Magnoliopsida > Dipsacales > Adoxaceae > Sambucus > Sambucus nigra. Next base: position 207,612,284 of record OX422217.1, read on the forward strand.
GAGTTAATTAGTATAAAATGGTTACACGGGCTCACGAGTTATTAACATAGCATCTTATTTCAATAGTTAATTAAATCAAGAGTTGTAACACCCCTAAATTCGCATAAAAGTCTAATAAGATTTTGGCGTCAACAAATATTCCAGAAATTACGCACGCAAGGTTGTAAATACGGAGCATACATGATATGCCCCGTTAAATCTCCTAGGCGTAATAACTAGAACAAATCAATCGAAATAAAGATGTGAAAACTCCATCACCAAAGAAAAGCAACCAAACCAATCATAGGCGAGTTCAATCCGACACAAACTAGACTAAATTAGCTAGAAATCATGGTAAATGACATGAAATAAATTAACTAATTAATTAAAGCACAACTAATTAATTAAAGCAACAATAAATAAATTAACAACTAAAATTATCTAGGTATGAAAAAAATAACTAAGCATGGAAATCTAGGTTATAAAGCATAAAAATAAGAGAGAAGACAATAAATAGTACCCACTTACATTAATGGGTGTCAAACCACAAAGAAAATGGAGGAGAGGGGTGGTCTCCACAAGAAACCCCAAATTATCTCTCAAACCCTAACCTAAGAACTAAAAAATGAATCTCCCTACAAAAATAAATAAAGTGTTATATTTATACTAAGTTGCCAAAAAAGAAATAAAGAAAAAGAGAAAAAAAATGAAAAGGGGATAAGTTCTAATTTAAGACAAAAAGAAAAAGAGAAAATAAAATAAAAAAGGAAAAGGGGAAGTTGCAGCAAAATATCTCAGCCAAATAGGGGACCGGTCGACTAGGGGTGGTGGCCGGTCGACCACAAGAGAAGGAGAAAGCCCACTGGTATCAACCCACCACAAAAATGGAATCACCGATTGACCGCGAGGTGGCAACCGGTCGAACGGGCATAGCAGCAAAAGCCCCCATCGATTTGCAGCGCTGCTATATCTCGTGTGTGGCTTGCCATAGTCATTTGGGAAAAGAACCACTTTGCAACAAACATCCAAGCCACCACCATTAATGGACAAACCGCATATGTACATGACCCGATGCGTTGGTGGAAAGGACCCGAGCCAAAATCGAGACCAATTTCCATCCATGTAAAAGGCGAGACCCACTTTCTATGTCCAAATATGACCAAAAAGCTCCATGTACATTAATGGTGGAAAACACCCAACCAAGACCCATTTCAAGCTCGTGAGTGTTTTGCGCAATCCAAAGCTCCATAATCATGTGTTCAATTTGGCCAAAAACGTCCCAATTTGGAACGAACCCAAAACCAGAGCAAAACCTCAGCCTAGGTCCAAATCGCCATTTTTGAAATGGGTTTGCTGCAAAAAATGAGTTAGGTACACAAGGGGAATTTATGAAATTGTTAATGAAAGAGAAAAGGGACATGGAGGTCATTAATGAAATTGTTATTTTTCTTATAATTCTTTTTCGATTAAAGGTCCTTGTTTCCTTCGTTCGGACTCCGATTCAAGAACCGTTTACGGCCACGCAAATCTTGGCCCGAGGGATACAACTTCCGTAAATACTTCGGGCAAAAATCCCGAAGTGTGAAATTACGAAAATGCCCATGAAAGTGCGAATCGCGACGAAACTTTATCGGAACACGCTCAAACTTCATACTAAGCACTTTAAAACCTATAACAAATCAATTACACCTCAAATAATATGTTAGCATATAAAATGGAGGTTGTCTGATTAACGATCATAATTATAGGCATTAAAGTACCCGAGGGGGCTAAAATGCATAAGTTTGAGAGTAGTTAAAGTGCAATATTCGATATGAATCAATCATGCATGTGTTAATGGAGGAATATAAAAATAGAATCCATCAAGCAACACAAAATCCAACTACTCCATGCATGCATGACAAAGAACATTTTAAGGATTGACCATCTTAACCAAAAGTTCTAACCATATGGAAGCGGAAAGGGAAAGCATTCAGACACAAGTATATGCCACATAAAGTGTGTCAAACCAAAATACACACAAAACCAACAAAAATATTTTTGAGTTTTTGAAAATTTTAACCAAACAAAAAATACAACTCAACTAGAAAACAAAAAATCTTTTTGTATTTTTCTCAATAAGACACAAACAAATAAAAAATAAATACAAAAGATATACATAAATCATAATTCTAGCATGTGATTAAGCATGGAGTATATACCAAAAAATGACAAACAAAATATACAACTAGAAAAAGAATATATCATGATGCATATAAGATGGAGTATGTAAACAAATACTTAACACATTCAACCTTTAGATTTTGCAAGGGAGGTATCACGTCCAAGTAAATGAGAATAAAAAATCCTATGTTGTAAAGCTGCCAAATCGAATTTCCTAAACCAAACTAGTTAAACTTGACGCTCTCGGGATTTGGTAACCGTGGTGACTCTACCCTTGGATTTACTAGGATCCTTTTTAAGATAATTTTTTTCTTCCTAAATGACATTTTCGACCACAATGTGAGCAAGTAAATACCCGATGAAAAGTAGAATCTAAGGATTGGCCTTTGGAAATATTCCTAGGTGATTCTCTCAAAATAGTGGTGTTAGCTTTATTAGCAGAATCATTATAAGAGTCGAAGCCTAAACCACAAGTGTCATTTTTGATTTGGTCCGTGCCTAAGATTTTATCTAGTTTTTTAGACCTACACTCCAAATCAAATTTGACTCGACTTGAGTCTCTTAACTTTTCTTCCAACTCTAAAATGCGTGACTCAAGAAAACACTTACTCTCTTCAAACATGAGAAGCTCTTTTTTCATAGCCTCCATTAAACCTTTAAGGCTATATCTCTCACCTTCAACATACTCAATATTCTCTTGAAAAGCTCTCTCACGTGTCTTAAGGTCTTCCACTAAAGCATTCTCATCAATGACCTTGACACTCTCTCTCAAACTAGCTTCTAACTTCAAATTAGCCCTTTTTATTTTAATATATTCGGCATACAACTCTTGAAACGCTAATTGAAGTTCACTCACATTAACCTCTTCATCATTTTCACTCTCACTTTTAACTCCACTCTCATTATCATCAAATGTTTGGGATTCACAAACAAGGGCCTAAGAAGGGTCATGTAAATGTATATCCTCATGAGAAGATTCATTATCGGTGCTCACATGACTTGCCATGAACGCGATAAAGTTGTGCTCAATGGGGGATTCGGGTCCCTCTTCCTAATCACTATCACTAAGGGTGGCATTGTATGAAATAGGTTGCTTGCCCTATCTCCTTAGCTTAGTGGGACATTAAAAATACCTATGGCTATACCCTTCACAACCAAAATAACAATTTGACTCGTCCCTATTAAGATCTTCATTTTAAATTTTTGGGATCTTCTCAGGATTATTATTCTTGGATTTATCAAATTTCTTATATTCATTTTAATCTTATCTTTGTTAAAATTAAGAAATTTTTGAAACTTCTTAGCAAACAAGGCCATATCCTCCGAGTCACTATCACTCTCATCATCCGAAACTTGTTTTTCCTCTTTTCGGGCTTTCAAAGAAATGCTCTTATCTTTCTTCTTTTCGGTCTTAGAGGAAAACATGTCAAGTTCATAGGTTTGTAAATCACCTACGAGCTCTTCTAGTTTCGTAGAGGCTAAAGTGGGTAAAGAATTCAAAACAGTCACTTCTGGAATAAATCTATCGGGTAAGGACCTTAAAATTTTCTTTACTACTCGATTGTCAGGTATCTTTTCTCCCAAATTAAAAGATGAATTTACAATATCGGAAAGTCTAACATAAAATTCATCAAAATTTTCATTTTCAAGCATTTTAATGGTATCGAATTGAGTGGTGAGGTTTTAGAGTTTCAAAGCTTTTACGACACTAGTTACCTCATGGGTGAGTTGCAAAATATACCAAGCTTCTTTAGTGGTTTCACACGTCATGATACATCGGAATTCATCCGGTGTGACCACACTAAGCAAAGCATTCAAGCCCCGGGAATTAAAATTTACTGATTTCAGTTCATTCTTAGTCCATCTCTTTACGGGTTTGGGGACACGCTCATTTTCTACTAAACATGTAGGTGGGGACCACCCGGTAACAACATGCATCCGAACCTTCTCATCTATGAACTTTAGTACCGATTTCATATGCGCTTTCCAGTATGCGTAATTAGAACGATCAAAAACTTGAAATTTTGTAAATTGGGAAAATTATATTTTTCAGCTAAACACGAGAAGGACCTAAATACAATAACTTAGCGCTTCTAGCTCTGATACCACTTGTTGGAATATATGCCCCCAATTTTAAATTTCTTCCTTTTTAAATTTTAAATTTCAAATTTTAATATCTTCCAAATTAAATTAAACTAAACTAAAAAGGAAATAAAAACTACTCAAACATTAATTTTCACTTACACACAATTAATTCAACACAAGTCCTGAAATTTTCTTAACAATACTTAATTCATTTTTCAAGATAGGCCAAACTAAATTAACACAAATTTTATCTAATTAAATTATGCCGATTTGACTTAAATTAA